>JAENPR010001812.1:0-107089 GCA_018135685.1 Themeda triandra | reverse complement strand
ACATATATATATATATATATATATATATATATATATATATATATATATATATATATATATATATATATATAACGCATCTCCAACAACTCCCAACCTCAAACCTCAATCTTTTGGCACTTGGAAAAATCAAGTACTAGCGCACGGATAAATTCGTGCCCTTCTCCATCAGGCAAATCTAAGGTGAAAGGAGGTAGGAAAGAATAACAAGCACGACAGAATTACTGGTACTATAAATGTAAAAGAGAGAAATTATAAAAATGATTGGGTGATTTAGAAATGGTTCAGAACTTTTATGTAAAATTACCTTGTACTCTCTTTCGTTCCACAAATAAGTGCAATTTTTTGACTTCTACGATTCTTGTTTGACTATTCATTTTATTTAATTTTTTTTAATAAATATCATCTATTTTGTTATGTCTTAATTTATCACTAAAAAATATTTTTATAATGATTTGTTATTTTATTATTTATATAATAAATTTAAATAAAATAAAATGGTCAAATAAGAATTGTAAAAGTCAAACAATTGTACTTATTTATGAGACAGAGGGAGTACCTTTTACGAGTTGATTTTTTTTTGAAACTGTTGAGCTGTTATCATATTCGCCTTTCCATGGATGTCCTTTTTTTCCTTTTCTTTTCCTTTTTTTGAGCAAAGCCTTTCCATGGATGTGTGTGTGGGCACGGCGCAAGCCAATGTCAAGCTGATTACCAAGCAGGCCGGCCCGGTGCAGCTCAGGTAGGCCAGGCCACACGCACAATAGTATGCCCATGGAGGCCCGGACCACGGGAGATACAGCTTCGATCCGGCCCACAAAACCTCCGCCTTCCACGAAAAGACAAGTTCACCCCCCCCCCTTTTTTTTGTCATAAAATAGATTGCTAGGTGTTCCAAACACAACCATTAAGGGCTAAAACGAATGCATGATGCATTACATGCGGTACAAATGTGCAAAATAAACACACTTGTGAATTAGTATCATTGGAAAGATCTTTGTTTCAGTTTTTTAACAAAATTATTTGGAGATGAAAATGTTTAACATATTTTCTACAAACCTAAAGTTGAGAAAGTTTGACCGACACGTTTCCCATAACGTCATCCTTTCGGGACGAAGGAGAGATATTAGGCCCCGCATGTACGTGCATGTCTTTACAAGGAATGTATGTGCACATGGCACGCTCTTCTATGGCAAAAAACTTCAAGTAGCGTCTTACACCACATGCATCAAAGTTGCACTCCTGGAAGTGAAACTTTGCCCATGCGTAATTGGTTGGATGGAACATATACCAGTGCTATGCTAGGTGGCGGAACTCGGCGTCGCGATTTGGGAACAAAATGTCCAGCTCCTGTCAGAATGCCGCAACCAGGAACAGCCTCGGCATGTTGTACATGTTGGTCCTTATGACTGGCCACTATACTTCGACAATAGTCATTTGTTGTCGACGCAGAGGAACATCTT
This sequence comes from Themeda triandra, assembly GCA_018135685.1. Taxonomy (NCBI): domain Eukaryota; kingdom Viridiplantae; phylum Streptophyta; class Magnoliopsida; order Poales; family Poaceae; genus Themeda; species Themeda triandra. The sequence continues at coordinate 105,629 of JAENPR010001812.1, read as the reverse complement.
GTCCTGAGAGTCGTGGTCGAACCGTCAAGGTCGAGGCATATGAAACACCTTGTTCTTCAACATGTTGTCGTGGATCTCACGGTGTCGATGCTGAACTTGGTGTAACTCGCTAGAGGAAGTCCCGCAAGAGCAGCCACTTCATATCAGGGAATGGAACACATAATAGGTCATCCATCTCAATGCTTAGGTCCACATCGATGTTGTCGCCATGATGCGGTTGCCAACTTATATTAAATCCCGTTGCAACGCACGGGTATATTTGCTAGTATTAACTAAATTGTGAATTCAATGGTCATTTATCTTATCTAATCACGTTGCAATCAATTGTTTTCAAACTGTTTAGATGGTTTTTAACGGTTTCATTAACGGTTGAACAGTTAATTTATTGATTGACCTAAACCACATGGGTTGTCTTCGGTTATCGTTTAAAATACTATTTGAACGGCATATAAATTTTGACGAATTTGATTCCATCTTTCTACATTTCTACCTTGGCGAACTGTTATCATGTACTCACCTTTTGATCAATCCGTGCGGGTGTCTTGCGATGGAGGCTGTCAGTGTCAGCGCGGGATCGAAGCTGCAACTTTTTTTTTTTGAGCAACCCGATTGACGAGCAGGCCAGCCCGGTGCACAAATTGCGCCGATGGAGGCCCGGATCGCAGGCGATGGAAGCTCATTCCGGCCCGACTTTTGCAAGACATGCCGCTTTTAGTTCCCAGGGCATAATTACCACCGTTGGCCATAAAACTTGCCACCTTTTACTATTTTTTAAATATATATAAAAAAACTTGCCACCCTCGCTTAAGCTAATTACTACTTTGCTGTACTTGTAAACCGACATGAAGACAATTCTTTCGAGAGATGACTATTATTGGGCGCCGCCTTTCGAAATGGCCTCTCTAGGCAAATAAACGTCCATATCTCTTAATATATTATCAAAAAAACTGCTGTCTCAAAAGAGACCACTTATGTAAATTAGCTATTTTCTGAGCGAGTCTCTTCCAAGTGGCATATCTAAAAACAGAGGCATATATATTTAAGGGGTTCACCTCTAGAAAATACTTCTCCCAGCCTCGTATTAAAAGTCGCTTATGCCATTCGTCTGACTAGGTTTGTGAAAAATACTACTAATATTTATGTCTCTAAATAAGTTCATTGTAGAAACATATTCATTGTTTTATCTAATTATTCCAATTATGCACCATAAATATAAATATTTTTATATGTACTTCATCAAAGCTAAAAATATGTAACTTCTCAAAAGTGATAATGGCAATTTATACTATGGACAGATGGAGTGGCTGTCTAAAAGTTTCCCAATTTTTTATATGAATTCAAACAATAAGAATTTTATAGCCCTCTTTAGCTAGGTTTCCCAACATGCTTTCGCTTCCTAAAAAGCTAAAAGGCAACCAAAAGGGTGGAAACCCATAGTTGTTTTGGAGCAAAAGGTGCGTTTAGTACAAACTCACAATAATAGCCTTGAGTGTGAATGATATATATTAGCTAGCCTAGTGCGAGCCATGGTTGTGGAGGTCCCATGCATCTATCTATCTACTAGGCATCAATCTAATTTGTCGTGAGGGCCAATACTGCAAGAAACACTAAATAGAATTCTATTTTTTTCAAAACAATTAGATAGAATTATATTATACCTTGAAAAAACGTGATATATTATTTTATTTTTATTATATTCTTCATTCATGTGCTTTGAACTACTGTACGTGTTCGTCATCAATGTTTTTCTATTACTCTGTTTTTACCACTCCAGTCGTCATTTGACATTCTTGTATTTTTTCTTCTCTCTCTCTCTCTTGTTTCCACATTCTTGTATTCCAAACTTAACGTAAGCAGTGCTCTCTCAATTTGAAATTGTGTAAGACGTTTGCTTTTTCTAATATATAATTTTACTACGACACAAATATATATATGCAATAAAAACTTCGATCAATGAACCTACAAATGTCAAAGCACCTTATAATTTGAAAGTAGAGAGACGAATAGCGATAGATCGTATGGTTTTAGGTCATTATTCCCTCACAACCGAACGCAGCCCCTTTTTTTAAAAAAAGGTTGCTAAGAGCAACTCCAACAGTTTGCTAAAAGCACTTGGCATCCTAGAATTTTTGCCAAAACCACAAAAACAGACTCCAACAAGTTGGCCAAAAACTAAGCGTTTACGTGAGCTTGGCAAAATTCTCCCTTCACTTGTCAAAATGCCAAGTGCTCCATCACTTTTAAGATCACGTGTATCCAATTTGCCAACTAGTTTTTTTGCCAACTTGTTGGAGGCTTAATTTCGTGATTTTGGCAAAAATGCTAGGATGCCAAGTTCTTTTGCCAAGCCCAAATAGCAAACTGTTGGAGAAGAATTCTTTTTTCACTTGGCATTTGGTTTTGAGACTTGGCAAAACTATGCATTTGACAAGTGAGTTTTGGAGTTGCTCACAAGTACTAGTTCATGTGTCGTTGGCCTTTTTTTTTAAAAGGTTGCTAAGTACTAGTATAACTATAGTAGTTCATGTGTCGTTGACTTGGTAAATGAAAGCTGGCCTGGGTTGAACTAAGGTGAATGCATGGATATGCACGTGTGCACGTGTGGTGATTATCATAACGTGCGGATCTTCTGCGCTATCACGTTCGTAGGCATCTCGGCAAAGCTAGCGCTAGTCTGAATTCGGATTGGACCACGCGGCAGGATGGAAGGAAAAGGGCCCACTGCAAAAGACGCAAAAGGAAAAAAAAATGAAAAAAAAGAAAAGAAAAGAAAAGGAAGTCATGCGTCAAAGCCGCACGAGATCCCCAGTGATTGACCGCGCGGCGCAAACACTGCATGGCTCATGCCTGAACACGTGTCACTGCCTTTGCTGCCACGACACTGTGCATGCATGCAGCAGCTGGGAAGTCGCACGTATACGTACGTGTAATGCATGCCACGACACTGTGCATGCATGCAGCATTCTGGTTCAGCAAGGATTATACGTAGTATATATTTACTCACATACTATTCTCATGCCACGCGTTCACAAATTATGTACAATGTGAAGGAAAGCACTCCATGTCCCATGTGTTTTGTTTTTTGGCTATTGTTCGTCTATATTCGTTTCAAAATTGTTCGTCGATCTATGTGTACGTGACTTGGTACATATATGAACTTCTTACGCTTCTAGATCCTGTCGGTATTAATTAATCTCTCTATTTCAAATTCTAAGGCGTTTTTTAACTTTTCTAGGTACATTAATTCTAAGATGTTTGGAACGCAAGAATGTGAAACATGAGAAGAAAGAAAACACAAGAATATTAAATGTCGACTTGAGCTGTAAAACAGAGTAATGAAAAAAAAAACATTGACAGACGTTTCAACGAATTAATACTTAATAATAATATAATATAGCACGTTTTTTAGGTATAATATAATTCTGTTTCATTCTTTCAAAAAAAATAGAATTATAATTAGTGTTTCTTGTAATATTGGCCCACACAACAAATTAAATTGCTACCTATAAATTAAGATAGACAGATGCATATGGGACCTCTACATGACTACTTCTGGCTATATGGTTCAGTTTCACTCCAATAGCACAAAGGAAATGTCTTGGTTTCTACCATAACTTGCAATGTAAAATAACAGGTTAGGCAACAAGTTTCATCAATTGGGGTTGTTGTTTGCTTACAGTGTCTAGGAGCATGGTTGCTACTACCCATAACTTGGCCATTAGCGAGCGTCTGGTTCGCGTTCGATCAGAGGTTGCAGATCGATGCTAGCCAACCTCATGCGCAATCAATTGGGTCACCACGAATCCTCTCTATATACCCATATAGCAGGAGAAGCGTTGTTTCAATGGCTCGTATTTCCCTTCTTTTTGGGAGAACGAACCTTATTTCCGTTGTTGCATGACTTTGGTAGAGAGAAAATACGCATGACTTGAGGTAATAGCATTACCGGCTCACATTTTCCTCCAAAAAACAACAAAACATGCCCGAACCATTTTGCGGAACCTTTTTTTCCTCGCTCAATAATAGGACATTGCAATTGCAGTGGTATGTGCCCCTTCACAACTTTTTTTTTATTGAACAGGAGCACAACAACTATTTTCCATATATAGAGCACTGGGCTAATAATTAATTCTGATTTTGCACTTTGCATGCGATCCTGAATTTAAATCCCGAATCTATGTTGCTTTTTTTCCATGGCCCGATAATTAATTGTAATTCACCGTACTCTAAAAATTAATTGTAATTCACATGGCGATACAACATTGTCCTTCTTTAGTTATTGCAAACATGTTTATCTACCGAGAGCTTTATAATCTTTGAAATGGGACGAGACCCAAGACTCCAAGAGTAGAGTTTTCCGGAGGAAACCCCCTTCATTTATCGAGTTAGTCGTGAAGATTAAGGACGCAGTGAGATGCCACGGTATGAGAGAAAAAAAATACCAATTAATGATACTTAGTGACTTTCATAGAATACATACAGATATGATATATTATTTATGTTAAATTAGAGAGAATGATTAGCTACTAACAAGAACTAATAATATGATAATAACAAAAGCAAGTTCACTTTCTTGATTCTAAGTATAGTAAGTACGGTTCGTTTAAAGCCTCCACATTAATTCTCACAAAACACGTTGAGAAAAGGGAAGAGAAATTCTAAAACAAATCATAATACACATCTATTGTCGATTTTGTGGACTTGATAGCCATGGGACGTATAATCTGCTTCTAATAATGTATCCACATATGCCATTATGTGAAATAACGACATACCTCCTTAATTTGCATTAATTATCCACCTCTATCATTAAAACACTAGTCTAAACATTATAATCTGAAGTAACCTTTAACCATGAATATACTGTAAAACCTCTATTATTAGGAGAAATAACCTAAATTAACCAACGAGGCACCTGCATAGTCCTCCATTTCGTGCTACGTTGGTACGTGCTTTGGTGCATGTCCGCATGAGTACGTTTGACCTGTGGCGTAACAGCAAAGCATTCACCCATTTGTTTCGCCTTGATGACGACGTACGTTTTTTTTTTGACAACATGACGTACGTTTTCTTGGTCAACGCCTAGGCGCTGCTGTGACCTATGGATAATTGGAAAAGGAGAACCATTTTATTGAGATAGAATTCATCCCTTTTCCATGGGACATTCCTCTTTTGGAACCTACCTCTTCTTGAAGTTTCTATTTGAACTTTTCATTTATTTAATTGGAAAAGGAGAACCATTTTATTGAGATAGAATTCATCCCTTTTCCATGGGACATTCCTCTTTTGGAACCTACCTCTTCTTGAAGTTTCTATTTGAACTTTTCATTTATTTTCCAAACCAAGCTGAGGAATGAGATTGTATTGTAAAACCTGTCCATGAATGTATCTACACATGGCTCTAAAGAAGACTTTGTCCAAAATGTCTCATATAATTTATCAAAGAATTTAATGACGACACGCATGCATCTACCTTTCTAAACTTTAACTACTCTCTCCGTTCCAAAATAAGTGTCGTTTTGTTTTTTCTCTCCACAAGTTTGACTCAATTTGTAGAAAATTTGTACAACATTTATATCTCCAAATAATTTTGTTAAAAAAACTAGACTTAAAGATCTTTCCCGACGATACTAATCACTTACTAATATATAATTGCCGATAACTTTTTCTCGGGTAGTGAGAATGACACTTATTTTGGTACGAAGGAGTAAGTGTTTAGAAAATGTGTACAATATTTATATCTCCATATAAATTTATTATGAAAGCATATTAAATGATCTCTTTAATCATATTAGTTATGTATTATATATATTAATACTTATTAATGTGTAATTGGTCAAAGTTAAAAAGTTGACTTTTTGGAAAATAAGAATGACATCGGATGGAGTATGGTCTGATAAGATATACTCGCTCATGCAATTCTAGCATAGTGTCATGTTTTAGTGCATCAAAATTTGACCAAATATAGATAAAGAATTAAAAATATTTATAAAATAAGATAAATATTATTAGATTAATTACAAAATGCATTTCATAATAAACTAAGTTGGAGCCATAACTATAAATACTACTATTCATTGAAAATTTAGTTAAATGTGAACTACTGCAGGTGGCATGCGATCCATAGTCTTATTTTTTGTGGGATAGGCCTGAGTGATCTGTGCTGCCCTGCCTACTGCCTACAGTACGATTACTAGGCATAGGAGGCGGAGGCGGGCCCTGGTCGATCCATCGCCGTCGGTCGGCCACGAGCAGGAGCAGGCAACAGCCATGCCACTGTTTGCTCAGGTACTGCTACTGCACTACTCCCCGTCCCGTCCCACCACGATTGCCGACCGATTTTGCTTTCTTCAGAGATGTGATGCATGCTTGTCTGCTTGTACTATCTGTTTGTTTCCTATGATCGTGATGTATCGAAACTTATGATTCCTGTCCGACCGTCGTCTACAGTATTGTCTTGGATGCAACATAATTAAATTGTTACAGTAGTTTGGCTGTCCGACGGCTACCACATCCCAGAACCAGAATCAGCGGTGTATGGTTGTATTTATTGTTGCATTTACTATTAGTATAGTAGTATCTAGTAATCTGGTGTCCTAATTGGTGTTGTTTCTCTTTATTTCCTGCTGAATTTGCTTGTATATAATTTACCACTATCTGGTACTGTAGCAGTTAAACTTGAGGCACACACAATTAAGGGTGACAATTAAAAAAAGACGGAGGGAGTACTGCTTAGCTTGACATACTAATTGGCACATTTGTCCTAGAGAGAATTATTTGCATGATCTCTTTTTTATCATTTATTGTTGAAACTACATATTTGGTCTAGCTGTGTCTTTAGTTAATGAATGTTGATGTACCAGGCTCACAGGTTCAACTTCAAACTGCGCACCAATCCTGTAAAGATGGCCTGCTCGATCAAGAAGTTGCTTAAGCAGGTGATGGATTTGCTTGCTGTCAACATTTTTACTTCTTCGATGCTAATGAAATAGAGCCTCTGAGCCCTTTTATACTTGTCTTGGATAACCTTACATACTTGGAAGATTCTGGAAAGTAACATAAATATCTAAAGTAAGATATCTTCCATGGAAGGTTGTAGAGTAAATTTCTTGTTAGAAAAAGAGAAGTCCAAAAGTTCTCCACCAATGTAAATTACTATAGAAAGATATTTATCACGGAGATGATGTGTTAGAGAAGATAAGAAACCTCCTAAACACTACTACAAATGTTTTTTGAGGCGAGCATTACAACCACTTCGATTGAAAGGTCACGGTAAATCAATCTTTCCCAAGGCATTTCAAATGTCCATCTCGATAAATAAAATTATAAAGCAAAAAATAATAAAAGCCCGCAGCCCAAACCAACCGGGTCTGGATCTAGGTCTCACGTCACCAAGTCTACTACTTGGATCCAGGATGAGTTATTCCCTCCGATCCAGGCTCTCCTTGTCGAACTGGGCTCCTCCTTGTTGGATCGGCATTGATGAAGGGGAGAGGAGGCACCGTGAAGGGGGGGCACTACCACCCGTGCGCGCGACCGTGGCCATCCCGTCCATGTTGCATATGGTCGCTATGTCTGCGCCACCATGGTCGTCCCGTGGAGAGGGGGAGAGGGGGGAGGAGAGAGAGAGAGAGAGAGAGAGAGAGAGAGAGAGAGAGAGAGAGAGAGAGAGAGACTCTGGCTCAGGATGAAAATAGAACATTGTTTATAGGCAGTCGATGCAACAACGAAGAGCAAGTGAGGTCAAGATCGATGGACCCAATAAGGTCGCACGCGATGATATGAAGTGAAACATATTTTTTTTTTGTTGATCATGTTGGTGCATGTGTTGCATCAACATTGGAGGAGATGGACTGGAATTCACAAGGCAAAGGTATAACCTATATGGTATTTCATTTCACCGGGTCATAGGTGTGTAGGGAAGTTCATGACCAGATTTAGGATAGATAGTCGCACTATAAACTTGAAAAAACGTTTAGTTGTAATGGTTATATAGTGCCACTAAGTATGGATACCATTTACATATGCATTGTGCTTAGTGATGTAGTGAGTGCAAAAGAGCAAAGGCTTTCAAAATGATTGAAAAATGCTAACTCACACACTTAACATGTTGGTACACTTGGTGAAGTTTTGCACATTTGAAAAAGACCTTGAAATGGAATTTAGTGGGATAATTATGGAATCTCCAGAATTTCAAGATTGTCTCGAATATCTCAGACAATCAATATCCAAAGAAATTTTTAACCAGGGTTTCTTGTGTGAAATAATTATTTTGATTTAGATATTCAAATGCTTGATATTCCAAACATAGACGAACTTGTCGGCCTGGATATTGGAAACCTAGACGAACACGCTTGATATATATTTTGAATCGGAAGGAACGAGTTTGGATATTCAGCTTGATGAATGTGCTTGGATATTCCGAGATGCTTGAATATATTCCAAGGTGGGATTTGACCGTTGGTGCTCCAAAATATTGGTGGACTTGGATATTCCGGAGGCAGAATTTGACTGTTGCTGAGGAGGGAAGAGAGAAAGGGGGAGGGGGAGGCTGCTGCGGTGGGCATTTTTGAGTCGCTAGCCGGAGCAGCAGTGACGGCGGCCAGAGGTAGGGGAGACGGTGGTGGCTTTGGGCGGTGGCTGTCGCCCCCTCCTGTCGCCTTGGAGCGATGGAGAGGGGTACCGTCTCGAAACTAGAATAACCCAAGAGGGCGACGAGGAGGGGTACCGTCTCAAAACTAGAATAACCCATGATTGTTGCCTCTGTTTTTCTTTTCCAATGAGAAATTTTTAATGTCCGTGAGGATACTATTTAATATGTTTTCGCTTTTGCATAAGTACGTATAAGTTAGCAGGTTTGGTAGACCGTGGAATTGTAGCATATTAATATACCTGAAAGGTACTAGGGGACATGCAATCTGCACACGACGCCAAAAGAAATTGCAAGCTGCAGTACTCAAAAGTCAATTATGGACCATACAGCCCTCACGCTCAATGTTGTGCCACTAAGAGTAATTTCATCCAGATTTGAGCCATTGACTCTTGGAGTATAGTCAATGAACTTTGTGATTTCTCCATCATCAGTATGGGCGACAACAGTCAGTAACAGCTTCTCCTTGAAATAGACAGCTACCACAGATCGCAAGAGTGGGATGACGGCCGGGGCAATTAATGTTCTGATCACTACTAGCACACTGTGTCAATCTGCTGTCATGAAGCACAAGCCTGTTCTTAATGCTGCTGGTGCAGGTTGTGATTTCTCCGAAGTACTTTCCCGCTAAAACTTCAACTGAAATGGTAGCCTCCACTGCATCTTTCACAACTACATACACCACATCCACAGTACTGAGCCTGGTAGCAAGAGAGCAACTTTGGAGCTCACAATTCCTAAACGCTCGCCGGTCTGTGCCTTGAATTGTTACAATTCCTTTACTGAGTTCTCTATCCTGCTGCAACTCATCACCCTTGACTTTCAGATTAGTCTCAACATAGGTATCACTTATCAACGCAATACCTCGTTTTGGTCCTGTCAAGATCAGCGATTCATCCTACACACAAGATTGCATGGTAAGCTAGTGCTATATAAAGAATGGTCATGGAAATGAAAACGGACGAGCGACGAAACACTGACACAGTATTAAAAGAAAAAAAAACGCAATACCTCGTTTTGGTCCGTTGAAGTGCATGTTAACCATGTGGGTGGTGTTGAGGCTAGTTATTGTTATGTTCTTCCTCCATTAATGCTAATTACAGAGCCAGTTTAGCACTAGCACCTCTCTACCACGTACTATGATACACACTCGTATAATATATGCTATTTTTTATCAAAACATTTTGTAATCTTATATTATATTGAATATTTTGGCTACTGAATTAACTCCAATGGACAACTTTTAACTATAAAGTTTAAAATCTTGTCAAGCACTACAACTTTGATAAAGGTTGTATCTCCATCCAATATTGATTGAAAAATATAAAAAAATGAACCTCAAATGCAACAATTTAAAACTAATATTGAAGACCCCGAAAAACTTAAAATAAAAAACTCATCAATAGCAAACATGTATTAACCATGTGAATATTCAAGGTTGTTTAGGAATTCTAAATTTTGAATTCTAAATTTAAGAATTTGTAACATATATTTGAGACTCTAAATGATTTCAAAATAAAAACTTTTAAACTACAAAGTTGTAGATCATATCAATTGTTTTAAAAAATAAATTGCAAAGTGTATGAACTTAGAACAATTTTTGGGACTCTAAATACTTTTAAACCAAAAACTTTTAACTACAAAAATGTAGATCGTGTCGACATCTATAATTTCAATACAAACTTTTTCTTTATCCAAATCCATATGAAAAACTTTAGACTTATTTTTAGGTACGACTATTTATAGAGATGAACATTTTTAAGACACCTTTCTCCACAAATGTATTTTAGAACATGGACGCTTAGAATGACCGTCTCTAAAAATCATCGACTCTGGATCATCGTCTTAAGGCGCCCGTCTAAAAAAATAAAATAAAGACGAACATCCTATGGAGTTCCTCGAAGGCGGCGGCTAGGTGTGTCTGCTTCTAAAAATGATTTAGACTAAAAAAATAGCTAATTGGTGGGTTAAAGTATATAAAATTTGCTCTAGTACATCGAAACAAGAGAGCAAATAAATAGGCCATTTTTAGCCAAAACTTCAAGTAATTGTAGCCAACTGTCTATCCAATCATAAATAATTCAATCTAATTAGCCTCAACTAATAACTAATTAGCTAAATTTTAGCCTTAGTAACTAGTCATGTCTACCAAACATATCTAAATTTGCGCAATGAGAAGGCACACCCAAGGATGGAAAGCCCTTATAAATAAGTTATTCAAATTATATCCATGATTTCCTCCCAAGAAAAAAGTTATGGATTCAAGGGATTTGAGTTTGCAAAAAAGCCATGAGAAAAATATGGATACTATACTAGAGTGGGTCTCCTAAGAGCATCTCCAACAACTCCCTAAATCAACTTGGTATTCTTATAAATTTGGCAAAAACACAAAAAACCATCTCCAACAACTCCCTAAATCAACTTGCTATTTTCCCAAACTTGGTAAAAGTCACCCTCGCGCGCGGATATTTCCGCACTGCGGGACCCGCGCGTGTCCCCGCTGCGTCCAGCTCGGCCCCCGCTCGCCGCGCCCCGCTGGCCGCGCTACCGCCGTAGAGCTAGCCGCCGCCGCGCTGCCGGTGAGGAAGGGCCGCGCGCCGCGCCACACCGGGAAGAAGGGCCGCGCGCGAGGACTCGGACCACTTCGCGGGCATCGCCGTCCGCGCCCGACTCGCAGCCTCCGCGCCCGACTCCGCCGCCCCTAGGGCCGCCGCGGAGAAGCGGGTCAGGAACCTCCTCGCCGTCCGTACAGTGTGTTTGCGTGAGCCACAACGCCCCCAGGTCGTACTCAAATATTGAACCATATTTATTTTGTTTTTATTTTTATTTATTTTCAACAAAAGAGAGTGCAGCAGCGCCACTCGTTACTTGATTATACACATAGTACTCTTATCACTAGTAATTTTTGTTTATTTTTGTTCCATTTTTCTTTTTAAAACCGGCGGATAGACAAATAAATAAATAGATAAATAAGGTGTCAAATAAATGATGCCACGCACACGTCCGTTAACACGCATTGGTCACTCATTGTAGTACGAGCTGATGTTTCCATTGCCAACCTACCTAGGGCAACCACAAACATATAATACCCGTCCTATGACGCCAAGATTCACTAATTAATTGATTGATTGCTCTATTTGATTAATTATTCTACATTTCTACGTATATCTACAAGGTGATGTAATACAACTTTCTGATAGATGGTGCCCATGCATGATACACTCAGTCTCAGGTGAGGCACAGGACATGCAGGCATGCATGTGCTACAACTATAATGTTTCGAATTTGAATAGTTTTCATCCAAAAAAGAAAGTGATTAGGCGGCGAGCCAAATGGTAAACCTTGGCAACACAGGCGAGTCAACTTGGGACAGCTAGCTACATAATGCAAATACCAAATCTCACAGAAACAAACAAAAAAATTAAGGCGATCGATATACCTCTCTCTATGTTTATCTAATTATCATGCATTATCCCTCCTCTGACCCTCGATGATGCAACCATCCATACATCGTTATCCCGGTGAGCTAGCCAGCTAGCGTGTAGTGTGTGTATGGATGGATCGCCACAAAATATTACTTTTTGATGGCCGCCAAGTTGCTGACCTCCCTCGTGATGTACACGTTCACACAGTGATTTGGACAAGGACAACTCAACCACTCGAAGGACCATGAGCGTCAGATCATTACCAGTTGGTTCAACAGGTACTGCTAGCTAGCAGAAATATATAGATATCAAAATGTGCTGCTATAAGAGCATCTCCCCTGCACCTAATAAAACGTCGTTCTAGTACTGAGAGAGAGATGTTGCAGAGCTCCTATCTAACTACACCTATAAATTTTAAGAAACACCTATAAATTTTAAGAAGATCTTCTAAAAGAACACATTCTCTCTTCAATTGATTTTGAGACACTCTCATAAAACAACTAATAGGCGATGAGCTCCAACTATGGGCAAGGCCCTAACTCCTTCTAAAGCCTTGTTTGCCAGAGTTCCACTCCTAGATTCTATGGCTATGCTCCTTGATTCTCTAGTCCAATAATTATATTTATTTTAGTTGGGAGCAATTAAGGATTAATTCAGTTTCTAGTGTAAATAGGGAAGTGATCCTTATTTGCTCCCCACCAGAATCTATGCGCAAATTTTGTTGTTTGACTGAGGAGGAGTATTTTCATGAACAATACGCTACCCTCGTGTAAACAAAGAGGTGGTTCTAGTTTGCTCTCCACCAAAATCTATGTGTCCATTCGTTGTTTGACTGAGGAGTGATTTCCATGAAGTCCCATGGGACAAATTTCAAAGTGGATTAGATGCGACACTCCGGCTCTTTCTGCTAAGGATATATGTCTATGATAGCTGTTATGTGGGGTTCCTATAACAAATTAAAAGAAAAGCAATAGTCTTATTTATTAGTGCGTTCCATAGTCACATTCGTATAGATTACCTAGTCCAGGCAATTAATTAAATGCCAGATTATCCATCCGTTCAACAAAAGAAAAGGTAGCGTTGTCACGCACAGTGTTTCTCTCTCTCTATCCCAGTAATCCTTTGCCTGCTGGTACTAGCTAGTCCAAGGGATTAGGTCGGCAGAGGCTTTGGTGTGTCACCTCAACGAAATTGTATTTGTACGCGTATGCACATGTGCGCCCACACACACGTACACCCGGCAGCTCGTGTGAATGTGATCTTGGGACTCCTGATTGTGAATTGCTGAAAGTTCAGACCCCATTTAGTTTTTGGCCAGTTGTAGCTCTGTTTTTGTTTTTCAGTTTAGCTAATACTGTTTTTTTTTACATTCTTTCCTAAATTGAGCCAGTTATTTTTTTTTTTATTTCGCGGACCTGACTCCTTGGCATACTATAACACGGATCAGATCAGAAACAAGCTGTAACAAACGAGAGCCACCACTAGTGTTCAAAAATGAGGTCTCAGGTCCTATGCGAGAGAGTTTAATTTTGGATGAGGTCTCGTGTTTTAAGAAGTCAAATAATTTAAACTTTGATTAAAGTTATACGAAGAAGTGCTAACATTTATAAAATATTGTGAAATAAATATCATTAGATCAACCATGCAATTATTTAGAGATAAACTAATACTATTTATTATAAATTTGATCAAAGTTTATATTGTTTCACTTAACGTTCTTATAATTGCATTTCTTTTTTAGTGTGGGTCTTATGAATAAGAATAGGAAAGTGAATTTGCTGAGGAATTGTAGACCAAAAGAAAAATCTTCTAATACCTACTCTAGTTAGAAATTCAAGGCTAACAAAAGGAAGAAACTAGTCCTTTACCTATAGTAGTAGGGCTAGCGAGGTTCGGTAGATCTCCGTTGAATTTTACGCACATCGCCGGCCGTGCGCGTGCACACGTGACGTGAGAGCTTGCATGTGTTGGCGTGACTCTTCTTCCGCTTGCTCGTACTTTTGGTCTCGCTTACAGGGAACACGCATGCAGTCTGTACACGACGCAAAAATAACAAAAAGAATGAAAAATTTGCACATGTTTGGTAACTCCGACGACGCTAACATTTTTCCCGGTGGAGAGCCGTGCACGGCAAATCCAAAATTTGGCTTTTCAAAAGGTCCGCCTTTTGAGAAGGCTCTCGCCCTGATCGATTTATCGGGAAGCTGAATGAAGTACTCCTTTAAAACATCATTGATGTTTGGTGCCAATTGTTCACTATGCAATAAGTTATTTATTAGCTCTCAGCTTAAATCAATGTAAACTTTTAAGACTTGTTTGTGCCTCCACGGCACCATTCCGCACCGCTCGCCGGCATCAATGAAATTAATTCAGGTGGGGCTCTACCCTCCGGTGACATCTTCAAAAAAAAAAACTTGTTAATTTCCTACCGGGTCTGAACTAATTAAGCTGGTAAAGAAATGGCAGCCGGGTTTGACCTAGGTGTCAAGCAAAAACTTGTAAATTATAAAACCGTTTTGCCAAACATCTTTTTCGCCTGTTCGTTTGAGACTGACTTATCAACAAAATAGCACCAGCAGATTTATCAGTCGCAGAAACAATCTAGCAAACATCCTTCTAGAGTTTTATCTCCAGGGAAAAACTAATAGGAGCTACCTAGACCTAGTACCACTTTAGAAGGATCTAGAGCTCTCGTAAATAGGTTGTCCTAAAATAATAAGCTAGCTTCCACCATGAGAGTTCTAATTAAGCTAGTGTGCTCCTCAATTATATTGTTTTTATGATGCAAAGAAGTAACAATAGGATACGGATTTGAATCTTTTAAAATAATTAGGAAAACTCTCTTGGACGCGACTATAGATGTTTTTGGTCTGTCTACCTATCTGTCAAGTGAAATCTTGTTTATTTTCACTCGAAAGTGAAAATAGAGAAGATTTCACTCGAATTCCAAAGACCAAATTCGAGTGACCAAACTAGATGTTCACTCGAATTTTGAAAAGCCAGAATTTTGAAAATGAAGCAGATTTTTAAAAATGAAGCAGATTTTTAAAAGTAAAGCAGATTTTTTCTATAAAGAAAAGATTTGAAAAGGGTCTAAAACATTGAAAACCAAATTCTGAATATTTTTAAAAATAAAGCAGATTTTTTCTATAAAGGAAAGATTTGAAAAGGGTCTAAAACATTGAAAACCAAATTCTGAATATTTTTAAAAATGAAGCAGATTTTTTCTATAAAGGAAAGATTTGAAAAGGGTCTAAAACATTGAAAACCAAATTCTGAATATTTTTTTAAATGAAGAGTTACACAAATAGGATGAAAAATTAAAAAATGAACATTCATAGTGTTATACAAATGTACACTTCATAAATTTTACACCACAAAACAGAGAAATTTACATCACCTTACACACCGTAAAAACCATACAAACAGATGTAACAACAAATATTATTACAAAAAAAAATATAAGTTACACAAATAACAAAATAGACATATCAATTTGTGTCTGATAATAATTTGAAAACACTTTAAAACACTGCAAAAAAATTTACACCACTTATATGTCAAACTTACAGCAAGAAAATCAATGTAAATTTAGTACAACTAAACTGTAAAGACCGTGTCTAGTGACCGCTATTGCTCTAGTATCCAAGATGCAGCAGCAGTTTCTAAAGCAGCTCTAGCACCAAAAGATCTGGGACATCTGCCATACCTGACCACTAAAAAATCCAAAAAGGTGTATTGGCATCTTGTCCAAGCTGCAAAGACTGAAAATCACAACATGTAATTGAGATAAGGGATAGAAGTTAAACTTATATTCAAGTTGGCAGGAAAAGATATGGTTTTATCAGTAAAAAAAATTCACAACTATAGCTATTTAACTCTTAAGATAGTAAAAATTCTTACTTGCATATAATCTAATGACAGTTTGTTTACTTTACAATATTCTTCACAAAGTCACCAATCATTGACCGCAAAAGACAACAAACAAATCAACTAGCAGTTCCTGGAAGCATTGATAAACAAATCAACTAGCAGTTCATGGAAGCATTTGAGAAGACAAATGACAAACCAAGGTACCTATCTTCTTTATGTAATGCCTCGAACGCAAATAATTGTGCACTAACATGATCAATGTAAAAGTAGTACAACTGAGATGTAAGACCAAAGAAGATAATCTAAAATTCATTATAGTAGACATGTCTATCCCAACTCTTCAAAGTAGTAGTTGTAAAGCTTTGTTCTAGTCTAATTGCAATAACAACCTGCAAGGGACACCCAAACAAAGAAAACAAGTCATGCTACATATACAACACTAGATCGCTTTTAGAACCAGGTAAAAAAGACAGTGCAAACTGAGTCAAACACTTGACATCAAAATCTCATAGCTCAAGGCTTAAAGGTATAGAAACTAAATTACAAGCAATCTAGCATTTCAGATTTAAGTTCAAAATTTTGTAAATAAAACAATAGACACTTCTCATAGAGCAGAAGCATAATGTTACAAAGCATCACTATTCTTTCAACATGACGAACGCTGACTCGGTCTATCAAAGAACACTTGTATCGTCGACACAAACACAATCTTTCAAAAGACTCTCAAATTGAACTTATCATTGAAACAAGAGAACTAGGAAAACAGGAAAATTTCAGTGTATTTAGACAGACCTTGACTCATTGTTGTACATGAAGTTGTCCACGATCCTAGTACCTCGAGATACAAAGAGGGCGAGTGAGCGACAACATGCATCAGCCAGCTACCAGTTACCTAAAACAAAAAAGAAACATAAATCTCGAAAAACAAATGTGGAAAAGCTATGCTAGAATTCAGACAAACATTTAGCAATGTACATCAAAAAAAATAATCAAAGTTTCACAAATTACCTGAAACTTATCCTCCAACTAAATGTTCTCTTAATCCATATACATGATTATCCTAAAATGAAAACATAAAAATGAAAAACAAAAGATAAAAACAAACTCATTGAAATGAGAAATAAGAAAACAAGTAACTTATCTTCTTTATGGAGTGGCAAAGAACAAAAATAATTGAGCAGTAGAAGTTCCTGCAAACCAGTGATAAAACAAAATCATTGATAACATAAATTTATAGATAACCTCATAAACAGAACCTTACACCCCAAGAAAGCAAAATTTACAATACATTTAGCAAGTAAAATTGGGAGCAGTAGACTGTAAATTAGGGTAATCAAATATATATTTTCTGAGTAACTACACATCTCATCACCTAGGTTCATATGAAAAGTAGTAATAGAACTACTCAAGATCTAAACATACTTGCAATCGTTACCATGTCACAAATCTGTCTCGAACAAAATGCCAGCCCAAAATATCACCTCGGGATCAGCGCAAAATGAAGCTTTATCCAACTCGGTACAATAAGGAGTAACGTTCAGATACCTTGCAATCGTTACCATGTCACAAATCTGTCTCAACAAAAATGAAGAAAAAGTGTAACTTTGAAGCTGAAGTTTGACAACGATTGTAATTCAAAAAATAAAAACTCGTCGAGATGTACACTCGGTTTGATACACAGAAAGTTTAACGATGTCAGAAATTCAGAAATATAACTTGTGACAGTTGTATTTAGATTTCAATACACAAGTGCTTACTGCTGCTCACATCTGATTAAGCCCACCGTTGCAGGAGACCATCAGATAGCCATTGTTCTTGTAGATTCCTGAACATAGCATTGATCGATTAAACAATTGGTCATGCTACTTATTGGTGCCTTGACATAATACGTAGACAAAGGAATTCATGAAAATACATGCAGTGGTTAATCAAATTATTCTGATGAACTGCGGCTGACTAGACAAAACGAGCACGAATCAAAATGGACTAGAAGTAATCCCGAGAGACTTTTGCACAGAAACAACATATCAAATTCCCTTTCAAAAAACATAACAAATATGTAGTGGGAAAGACTAAACAATTGAAAGTTTAACGAAGACCGGGGGACAGGGACGACGGACGGATAGACGTAGGAGAATATAATCTTTTCCCCATAAAATAAAAGGTTCTCAACAAGGAAGGACAGAAACAAGAAAGGTCAGAAATTCCTAACCAATGAAAGAAGAGAAGCATGATTCGCAAATATTCCAAGAACCATGAACCAAGAAGCCACCAGCTTACTTTTGGGATAGCAATGTAGATAACCATGAAACTAGCAGCTACCTGACAGCAATGCATGATCACCTAATCTATATCTAATGAACATATCTCATGTACAGTATGGAATAAAAAATATTACCAAATTTCAAACACCTAATGACAATGAGTGAACAGAGGAATACAAAGAAGAAATGAACCTAAAAATATGAACTAAGAAATATTCAGATGAAAACATTTCTGAATGGATGTCATGGAGTAGCAGTCCATACAGAAAACCATGCGAAATACATATCCAACTAATTGAACATTATGTATACAACTCTAACCATATGACAGCACAATTAACAATGGTAGCATCAATCCACAGTTTTAAGAATCGAAGCATCCAACAACCAAATTTGAAAAAAGAGTTCTCTAAGCGAGAATGCAAAGGATGCCTCATCAATTGGTACGAAGCGGAGCAGACCATCAAATAGTTCAGCATATGAATGCATCGCTCACCTCGAGAAGACCATTCAGGATCCACAGGGACGTCGGGACCAGCACGCCATTGACCGAAAAAACTTCACCTAAATACGCATGGGCACACCACCGCATCAAGCCGTAGATCCCAGCATCATTCCTCCGCACTGTGAAATTCCAACGAAAACTAGAATAGAGGAGATAAACGAGGAGGGAGGAACGGACCAGGTTCGGGGGACGGACGGCGGCAAGACGGACATGGCAGCGGCGCGCGCGCGGCGGGAGGCCTTCCCCGAACACGGAGTGCAGGAATCGGGCCCCAGAGTCCAGGCCGCGGTCCTCGTCCTCGTCCTCCTCTTCGTCCGCGTCGTCTTGTCCTCCTCGCCTCCGTCCCGGTAGGACGCGGCGGCGCCGAGAGATCGCCGACCCGGGGCGGGCATCTCGGGACGACGACGACGGCGTCGGCGTGTCGACGCCGGCAGCGCGGAGGAGGCGAGGAGCGAGGGAGGGGCGCAGTGGCGGGGGATGCGGACGTGACGTGCCGAAACGGTGGTGAGAGGATGAAGATGGATCCAAGAAGATGAGAGGATGAAGAAATCGCAAACCCTAGTTCATCGCTGTCGCGTCGCCTGCGTCGCCGCTCTGAGTGCGAGGAAGAAGAAGAGGGAGAGAAGTGAGAAGAAATGAGGAGGCGGACGCGGAGCAGCATTCCAATCGGGCGAGTAATAAGCGCGAGTTCCAAAAATTGAACAGTGCCCGGCGCCGACACCGTGGCCCCACATGTCATACGAGTACAGACAATTGAATAGACGCGCCAGATCGAGTCAAACCAAAATCTGACGGCCAGGAATTCGAGTGAAAACAAACAACAATTCACTCGGGTGAAGAAAAGATTTTCCCATGTTTTTTACTACCAAGTTTAGACAAAATATAGTTATCATTTATAATCTTAAATATAAACTATCAAAAAATCATGATTAATCTCCTCAAAAAGTGAGAGTTGCACTTTTTAGAACGGAGGATACGAGTATATGTGCATGTCTTGCATTATACTGGTCAAGCCTGCCGAGCTAGCCGTCTCAGTTGTCGTCGACCAAACAATATATGAATAATATTAGAAGCGTTGTTATATTCAGTCAGTTTGGTCGGAAAAAAAATCTTGCTCCTACTTACCACCACATTTATTCATGTTCATGCACGGTCCTGCCAACTTGGACTGCCACGTCACATCATATATGGATATACATTACATATGGATCAGATATTGATCGGATCGGAGCATTTGTTTTAGTTTTGGTTATTAATGGATATCGATCAGTATTAATTATATTGATCTTACTTCTAGTACCTTTAATTTATCTCTTGGTATCTTGTAGTCGGGACGATAAAGGGCGAATGCATGATGCATTACAGTTGCAGCATGCCCGTTGTTACATATATATTCTCTCCATTCTAAATTATAAGGGCAGTCCCAAGCAAGACTCTATCACAGAGTCCAAGACTATTTATTACCCTTCTATTTATTGTATTTTGCTGATGTGGAGATATTTACCTCGAAAATTGTGGACATAGAGTCTAAATAAGACTTTAGTCTTGTTTTTCTGTCTCTCTTCAATAAATATACCGCCACATCAAAGAAACACAATAAATAGAAGGGTAATAAATAGTCTTGACTACATGGTAGAGTCTGATTACATGAATGTCCTAAGATTTCAAGAATCTTAAAGAGTCAAAACTTTTTAAGTTTGACCAAAATTATAGAAAAAACTGCAATAAATTGTGACATCAAATAGGTATATAATGAAAATATAAGTAAGGAAAAATCTAATGGTACTTAATTATCATCATAAATATTATTATTTTATCTTATAAATTTGGCTGAAAAACGTTTTGACTTCCAAGTCTTTAACGCCTTATAATTTGGAATTAGGAGTATATATATGTGAAAACACGCTTGTGATTCCGGCCGGCCGGCCGCTGGCCGGGATCGAAACTACTGTATATTAATTAGCTAGTGTTTCAGGAATTCACTAAATAATTCGAGTTAGTGATAATCATCAGATGAGAGAGTCCATCTTTGTGGCCTCATCGATGGCGACATGCATGACGAGAGCTTTTTGCTTACTCCTACGTTGCTGTCAATGTCATCACGGTATCTACGCTCTATCTGCGCTATGTGTCGGCACGCCAACTAACAAATAATTATATGACACACACACATATAGCACGGATAGTTTGTTTGTTTTCAGTATAGTGTTTGAATTTTTAATCTAATATTATTTTTATTTATTTGATTATAATTGTTTACTTCCGTTGCGTCTTTTCTCTCTATGTATTGGTATATGAACTCCAACTCTAGCTTAGAGCTATTGTATTTTTTCATCTCTTTGTTTTTTCCCATACTATCTTATGACTACGTAATCAATTTAGACCCAAACCAAACTAAAATGCCTTACTTTCTCGTCTTGGTGAGCCTTTTTGGCGATAAAACCACATTTCTGAGTCCTTATCTAGTTCTTTTTTTTTTGCGAGGCTTTATCTAGTTCCTTGACTCTCTTGTAAATTTACATTAGAGATGTTGTATCTTCTATAACGTTTTTTTTTTTCCAAAATTTCTTTCTGTAGTACTCGCTTGATATGTACGGGCTGGTGGATTGGCAACTCGCAAGTCTTGGGCTGAAACTCAGGGAAGGCCGGCCCAGGAGGCCAGGACATCCCACGCAATTCAGCCCATTAGCCCATTAACAGCCCGTTTCCCATCCTCCCTCCACCGGCAGTGTCGCCGGCAGCGAGAGAGAAAGCGGAAGCACGCGATGAGCCACCGCCGGCGGCGACGGTTCTTCTTCGTATTCTCCATCGAAGGCGAGGCTGATCCGGCCGTGGGAGCTGCTGGGATCGGAGGGTGCTGCCGTGCTGGCGTTCCGCGTGGCCAACGCGCTGCTGTTGCGCACCTAAGCTTCGACCCCGACGAGCATTGGCAGTGCCTCGAGGTCGCCCGCTGCATCTCCTTCGGGTAAGCTCGCCTGGATTGGATCCGTTTGCTGATCAAGTGGAAGGATGAGATGATTCGCTGTGGAAAAACGGGCACCAAAATCATATTCTTCAGGGACATTTCATATGGCTGCTTAAGTCTGTTTTCTTCTGTTGGTTTTCTTCAGGGACATTAGGAGTGGAAGCGGTGTCTGGGTCTGCGAAGTTACCTGCACCCATTGATCTTGCTGCTCTCTACAAGATTCTGGCGCTGCTCCACCTGATACTCCATGGTTTTAGTTTATGGTAATAGCTTAAGCAGTTTATGCTCAGTCTAGCAGAGTATCTATTGTGCTTGGGATGGTGATTCTAATCACGAGCTCTTGGATCTAGAATTGGCTGGGAGCATGGTTTCTAGTGGTAGGTTGCATGAGAGTGCTGCTGGGAAACAGAAGTATCAATAGGTTATCTGTCATCAGACAAATATAAATATCAATGGTTTATTTTGGATCAAAGGCTTATGCCCGGCTTTATAGAAATATCAATGGTTTATCACTGACTGAATTCTGGTTCGAGCTATTCTTTTGATTTGTGATGCAGTTTTTTCCCAAAGACCCAAATATCGAGAATCATAGTTCAGTCTCAATTTTAGGCAACCAACAGCAAATTTTTATGAGAGCCATGCCTAGCGTACCTCTATATTTTGGTTCACTACCTCTCTCTCCTCAGCTTCATCGTTTTCAGTTTTGCACATATTGAGGGGGAACATTTTCTTATCTGCTTTTTTTTCACTGGTGATGGCTCCACGTGTCCTGCAATCGATCTCTGCATCTTTTGGAGATCTGTACTTGTATAAACTTTCCAAACTTATCTTTGATGATCAGGTTGCCAAATGGACACGATCCTTAAAATCACCATTTTATATATGATTTTCCCTCATGAATAAATAATTGTAATTACCTGAAAGGTGGTGATCTTAACAAACAAATTGCAGTTATTTTCCCAGTTGGTTAACTGGTTAATGTTTTTCTGTATTACGCTGGACTCTATATCAAACAGTTTGGAGACAGTTTTGACAGTGGCCGAACTGCTAAACTGATTCCCTGTTTATTTGGGCCAACCCTAGAGGGGTGGCTGTATAGTATTCCATACATGGGCCTCATGGGCCTCATGGGCCAACACTTCCCTGCAGTCTGAACTACCGGTGCAGCGGAGTTACAGACTGGACACCATGAAAAGAAGTACACACACGAGCCCCTCCACAGACGCAACTAGCCACGGGTGATGTTGAGGCTGGAGCGGAAGTCGGTGAAGGTCGACGACGGGAGGCCCTTGGTGAAGATGTCGGCGAACTGGGAGGTGGTCGGTACATGAAGGACCCGCACCTCGCCGATGGCAACCCGATCACGGACGAAGTGTAGGTCGATCTCCACATGCTTGGTCCGCTGGTGCTGAACGGGGTTGGTGGAGAGTTAGACCGCACTGACGTTGTCACAGTAGACGAGCGTGCTCCGGAGAAGAGGGCGATGGAGCTCTGCAAGGAGCCGGAGCCAGGAGGCCTCGGCCACGCCGTTGGTGACAAAGCGTTACTCCGCCTCGGATCGGAGCGGAGGCCACTCGGCGCTTGGACGACCAGGACACCCGAGTTGCCGCCAAGAAGACAGCGTAAGCCGGAGGTGGAGCGCCGAGTGTCCGGACAACCGGCCCGGGCGTCGGTAGACAACCATCTCGGTGGAGGAAGACCGCTGGTGAAGGAGCATGCCGTAGTCGATAGTGCCGTGGAGGTAGCGGAGGAGATGCTTGAGAGCAGTGAGGTGGGGCTCCCGCGGATCATGCATATGAAGACATAGCTGCTAAACTGCATAGGTGATGTTCGGCTGGGTGAAGGTGAGGTACTAAAGTGCACCGGCAAGACTCCGGTACGCAGTGGCATCTGTCACTGGGGTACCCTCGGCCTCTGACAGCTTGCCCTGTGTGTCAACTGGAGTGGAGCAGGGGTTGCAGTCTGTCATCCCAGCCCGCTCGAGGATATCCAGAGTATACTGCCGCTGGTGAAGAAGTAGCCTGGCAGGATGAGGCTCAATAGTGACCCCAAGGAAGTGGTGGAGCACACCCAGATCCTTCATAGCAAACTCCTGCTGAAGAGAGGTAATGATGCGGCGGAGGAGTGACTCACTGGAAGATGTAAGCTCCATGGTGATAGATAAACAGGGAGGTATCTGACTTGGCCTCCACAAACCCCAGCGTCAGTAGGAAGGCAACAAACCGATTGTTCCACGCCCGAGGGGCCTGCTTGAGGCCGTAGAGAGACTTGTTGAGCTGGCAGACCATGTCAGGATGAGAAGAGTCAACAAACCCTGCTGGCTGACTGCAGTAAACTGTCTCAGTGAGAAGACCATGCAGGAAAGCATTCTTGACGTCCAGCTGGTGTACGGGCCAGGAGCGAGTGAGAGCCAGTGAGAGCACGGTGCGGACGGTAGCCGGCTTCACCACTAGGCTGAAGGTCTCATCATAGTCAACACCAGGGCGCTGAGTGAAGCCCCTGAGAACCCAGCGAGCCTTGTACCTCTCGAGAGTGCCATCGGCCCGGCGCTTGTGTGTCCAGATCCACTTGCCGGTGACGACGTTGGAGCCCGGCGGACGGGGCACCAGATCCCATGTTTGGTTGGCGAGGAGCGCCGCGTACTCCTCTTCCATCGCGCGGCGCCAGTGAGGGTCCGACAAGGCCTCGCGCACGGAAGAGGGTACTGGAGAGGCATGCGAGTCGCCGGGCATCGCCGCGAGAGCTCGGGGCTGCAGGGTGCCAGCCGCATGTCGCGTCACCACAGGGTGAACATGACGCGGGTGTCGGTGAAGAATCGGCGGGTGGTACACCAGCGTCGCGACAAGGGCAGCCGGGGGCCGCGGCAGCGGTGTCGGCGTTGCCGGCGGAGAAGAAGCCGCCGGTGGTGGAGGTGGCCCCGGCGAAGAAGGGGCCACTGGTGGTGGCAGAGTGGGCGGCGCAGTCCGTGCACGACGCTGGTACACGAGCACCGGCTGGGCGAAGCGCACAGGCGGGGCTGGAGTCGACGGCTCGGGACCCGCGTCAGGCGCAGTGACGGGGGCCGTCCCGGAAGGTGACCCCTCTAGGCTTGGACAGGGAGTAGGGCCAGGGGTGTCATTGGTGGGCGACGAGCTGGGGCACGGCCCTGGCGAAGGGCACGGTGCGGTAGTACCTGCAAGAGATAATTGTAAAGGTGGCTTGACCACCACGTCAGTGGGAAACAGAGAGTAGAGGTCAAGCTCCGGAGTGGAAGTGGTGGTGGTGGTGTGGAGAAGGGGAAAACAGACTCATTGAACACCACATGGCGAGAGATGAGGACCGGATGAGAGGTAAGGTCAAAGCATCGGTAGCCCTTGTGATCCGGGGAGTACCCGAGGAAGACACAGAGAGTCGACCGGGGAGCTAGCTTGTGGGGAGCGGTGGCGGTGGTGTTCGGGTAACATGCACAACCGAAGACTCGAAGGTGATCATACCGAGGAGGGGTACCGAAAAGAGCGTGGTGTGGTGTGAGAGCTAGGCAGGCAGTGGAAGGAAGGCGGTTAAGGAGATAGGTGGAAGTGTGCAGACTCTCAGCCCAGAAGCGAGCAGGGAGTGAGGCCTGAAGCAAAAGCGTGCGCATAGTGTCGTTGGTGGTGCGAATCATGCGCTCAGCCTTGCCGTTCTGAGAGGAGGTGTACGGGCAAGGCATGCGCAACTGGACACCGTGAGAGAGGAAGAAAGCACGAGAGGTGGAGTTGTCAAACTCATGGCCATTGTCACACTGGACGACCTTGATGGTGAGGCCGAACTGAGTGGACACCCAAGCGAAAAAGTGAAGAATTGCGGGGAAAGCATCAGACTTTGCACGTAAGGGAAAAGTCCACGAATAATGAGAGAAATCATCAACTACCACAAGATAGTACTTATAGCCAGAAATGCTGATGACAGGAGATGTCCATAGGTCGCAATGTACAAGATCAAAATGCGAGCCGCATGTGAAGAAGAACTATAAAAAGGAAGACGAACATGACGGCCCAGTTGGCACGCATGACACAAATGCTCATCATGAGCCCGAGTACAACGTATGTCGGAACTATGACTGAGCTGCGTCAGGGCATCACGTCCAGGATGGCCGAGGCGCCGGCGCCAAGTAGTGGAGAAACTAGTAGTGGCGAAGGCAGCTGACAAAACGGGCGAAGAAGACGAGGCAGGCACCGGAAACCGAAGGGTGTAAAGGGGCCCCGTGCTGTCACAGCGGAGCAGAGGACGCCGGGAAGCCAAATCCTTCACAGTAAGACCAGAAGAGTCAAACTCGACAGAACAAGACTTGTCAGCTGTAAAACGATGAATAGAAAGAAGATAGTGAACCATAGAAGGTGCAACAAGAACGTTAGGAAGACGAAAGGAGCCATGAGTGCCGGTGGCACCCACGGACATGACAGGAAGACACGAGCCATTGGCGACCATGATGGACGAAGGGTGAGAGGAAGAAGGAGGGTGAACGGATGAGAGTATACCAGGGTTCGGGGTGGTGTGGTAGGTAGCACCCGAGTCGGCGATCCACTCTGGGCTGACAGGAGGTGTCAGGCCCATAGTGCTGAAGGAGCGTGCCAAGGCCGCCTGGTCCCAACCGGCAGGCCCGGGCGAGGTGCCGGAAGGTGTAGCCCATGGGGACGCTGGGTACAACCCCGGAGGAGCACCAGCGAACATGGCGGCCGGCGGGCGAGGCTCACCACCCGGAGCCTAGAAGGGCCACATGGAGATGCGCCCGGACCAGGGGTTGTGGAAGGAGGGCCATGGAGCCGGGTTGCCCCCACGACCAGCCCCCCACTACCAGGACCCCCACCACGTCCCCCTCCATGCCCGTGACGGCGGCCACCACGGCCCCCCACCCCCGCTCGGCCCGAGCGGAAGGGGACCCAGAACAGACGACGGCGGCGTGGGCAGAGCAGACGGACGTGGCGGTGGAGTAGCAGCAAGTGCAGTCGAGGAGGCCAAGGACCCCGTAGCGGAGAGAGGCCCCGGCGCGGTGGTGGACCCCCGCTGGATGCCCTGAGAGAGCTCCTCCATGACAAGGTCGTCCCGGACCTGCAGGAAGGTCGGGAACGGCCGCTGCCGGGTGATCCATGTCCGGAGGTGGGCGTAGCGGTCGCTGAGCCCGCGAAAGACGTTGAGGACGAGGATGCGGTCCTCCACGGGCCAGCCGAGGTCGCCGAGGGAGTCCGCCATAGCCTTCATCTTGCGGCAGAACTCTCCAACAGCAAGGTCACCCTGCACGAAGGTGCGGAAGCTCGCGTCGAGCCGCAGAGCCCGTGCCTCAGCATTGCCAGAAACTGGCCCTCGAGCGCCAGCCAGGCCTGGTGAGTGTCAGCGGTGTTGCGGACGAGGTTGTGGAGGTCGAGGAAGATCGTGCCAAGGATCGAGGAGAGCACGATGATGTCGAGACGCAGCCACGAAGGGGTCTGGACCACGGTCGAGGCATCGACGAGGACGTGGTCGTCGAGGGCATAGCGGCGTAGGGTGAGGAGGACCAGGTCCCGCCAACGGGCGTAGGAGGGTGACTCGGGGTCGAGGACGACCGGGACGAGCAGCCGGATGTTCTGAACACCCCCGGCCTGGTAGTGAAGCTGCGCCACGAGGGGATCGACCGGATCATTCCAGATGACCGCGGTGGTGGAGGCACGGTGGCCCACCGAGGCAGAGGAGGTGGCCCCAACGTCGAGATAGGTCGGAGGGACGAGGAGCTGCTCTGCCTCGGCGATCTGACGGGCCAGTGCATCAGCGGCATCACGCTCGCGTTCCCAAGCGAGGGCAGAGGCAAGTGCAGCAGCGTGGGGGGAGTCGGGGCGGCCGGTGTACTGGGGCTGCGGTGGCAGGGCGGGGAAGGTAGAGGCGCCCGCGCCCGGCCCCCCCGAGCAGAGCAGTGTTGAAGCCGCTGCCAGCAGCAGGTGCGGACAGAGGAGGGCACGCCAGGGAGGAAGTCAGAAGTGGCATGCCGAGGCCGGCCGCGATGGCGGCGGCGGTGGCCCTGGCATAGGCAGCCGCAGCGCCCAGGAGGACAAGGTCGTCGGTGCCGGCGGCCGGGCTGTCCTGACCCGCTGGGGGAGCGGTGGCGGTGCCTGGGGGGCGTGCGCCAGCCGCGACGGCTCCGCCCGCGGCCAGGGCGGCGGCAGCAGGAGGGCGCTGGCCCATGGCCGCGGCGCCAGGACCACGCGGGCCGGTGGCGGCGGCGGCAGGGGCGCACGGGACCGGGGCAGCAGTGGCGATGGGAGCTCGTGCAACCTGCGCCCACGAGTGATTTGGGAGAGGGGGAAAGGTGTGGAAATAGGAGGGAGGAGGGGGAGGCTGGCCACGGCGGCCGGCGGCGGCGTGCCGTCGGCGGCAGTGGCGCCTGGCCTGGATCGGGAGGGAGAGAAGAAAACCTAGGAGTCTGATACCATGCTAAATTGATTCCCCGTTCATTTGGGCCAACCCTAGAGGGGTGGATGTATAGTATTCCATACATGGGTCTCATGGGCCATACTCCAACACGAACGACTGGTTTACTGCAATAGTCTTCCAAAAGGGATCTCAGCTGTTTCAAAGCATCAGGCTGGCAGCAAACCAAGTCCCTCATCAAGAACATTGGCCCTTCTTATAGCAGCCTTCACTTGCGCAATTCGGCCAACAAGTGCCATAGCATGGATATGTTGCTTATTTGTGTATGTTTCTTTCCTTGGTTTCTTTTCTCAGCCATTGACTCTATATAAACTATTTTGTTTAAATCTTTCTGCAGGTGCATTGTCCTTGCATTAACAACATTCCTTGATTGGTGGATGTATGGTTCCCAGGTCATAGTACCACTTTTTTTTTCGAAATTCAACCTCTTTTCTTCAGGAGGATATTACTATGGAACACGCACGTCTTCAGCTGGTATTGTACACAGGGTTTTCCATCCAGGATTTGGACATTCTGGCCATTTGCACTTTCTGGAATCATAGAGTCTCATGAACGGAGGCTTTCAGGTATAACCGCCTAGTTGTTAGCTGTTTACAGCATTCTTGGACACAAAGAGTTCAGGTATTCACCTATTCTTTTAAGGGTGCAGTGATCTTGTAATCAACTAACCTCTTCTCGCTATACATATTGTATGATTCAAATAGATTGAATACTGCAGATTTGTTCTTGCGGTGCTTACATTTAGCATTGATGTTCTCGGGATACTGCTTAGCTGCAATGTCACAATTCAAGGGCAGAAATCAGCATGAGAAAGGATGCTTTTCAAGGTTGCAACTTTCTGTAATTCTTCTCATCATAACCAATGTTCCCATGGCTTTATATGTCTTTATTCCATCAAGTAAGTTATCTCTGTCAGTATTGTTTTACTTTTGTGTTGTTCTATGGATTATTTTAGTTGCTTTGCGGTTATTTGCATCATCTTTCAGACTGGAGACATTTGTAATTGTAAAAAGAAAATACTAACAAAAACCTTCAACCAAACCATAGCAAATCAATTGAAGCCACATAGCACATTCCAACATTAACTTGTCAAGAAGATGATATTCTGTGCTATCGATACAAAAGTAAAATACTGTCCTACTTTATTCCTTCACATGCTGTTTTCCGGGACTACATTTTGTGTTTCTTGCAATAGAAGACATGCTACTCATACATTTGGGCATTTGGCAATAGTATTTGCACACTGCACAGATAAGGCAATAAAGCAGAATTCCCTCATAGATATGATGCCTTTATTGACTTCAGTTTTGTGGATGCCTCTCTCATGTTGATTCGTTCAGTTGGGAATTGGCACGTACAAGAAAGTGCTACTTTCAGTGAGGACAGCAAGCATGGGTACACTTCTTCTGTATTTCCTTGAGCAATGTTCTGAAACTCTTCTTGGAGATTAGCATCAGTGATATGAACTATGTTGTTTGGGAAATTATGCTCCACATATTTGACAATATTTAATTCATCATGAAACATAGGATCTACTGGGCTTTTTCCAGTAAGGATCTCCAGAAGTACCACTCCAAAACTATATACATCCCCAGAAGTTGATATATGGCCACCTCCAGCATACTTTGGATATGAGAATACAAGATATAGTTAATGCAACACTAGAGCAATATAAAAACCACTTTGTTGTACTGTATTATACTATTATGTAAAACCAAATTACACTTAAGTATCTATCACTGGTACCTGGAGCAATATACCCTATGGTTCCCTTCATGCTTGCTGAGTTTACTGAACTAGAATAATTTCCTATTGATGAAGTTGATCTGGATTCAGCACATATCCGTGAAATGCCAAAATCTCCTAAATGAGCAACCATATCAGCATCTAGAAGTATATTGCTGGGTTTCAGATCGCAATGGATAACAGGCCTCTGACAATCATGGTGTAAATAGTCTAGTGCATCTGCTATGTTGATGGCTATATTTACTCTTTGTGTTAATCCTAGAAGATTTGGATTTTCTGTAGTGTCACCTCTTGGATGCAACCATGTTTCCAGGTTGCCGTTAGGCATGAAGTCATAAATAATAGCCTTGAAGTCATTGCCTCTGCTATCAAATGTTGAGCATGCACTTATAATGGGAATAAGATTTCGATGTCGAGTGCCTCTCAATGCTCCGCATTCTGTCATAAAACTTATATTTGCACCTTGCACCTCTAGGTCAAAAATCTTTACAGCAACATCCACATTGGTTTGAAATAAATGTCCTCTATACACTGAACTGTACGTTCCCCACCCAATCAAATTAGATTCAGAGAAGTTGCTAGTGGCTTCAAGCAGATCCTTGTAAGAGACATCAGGGAATTCCTTATACAAAGAAGGCACTTATAGAAGAATGGAATTGAGCCAACAGAGAGAATTCGTGTTGATCTCGAGTGTTTTATACATGTACAGCTTACAACTGCCAAGAGCAGCCCGGGAAAATCTCTGGCGCTGGATTCAAACTACCGGTGTACATATACACTCTATTACCCCCCCGCAGTCTGAGGGTTCATCTTGTGGACACAAAGACTGTCACGGAAGGCTTCAAACGTGCACGTCGTGAGGCCCTTCGTCATGATGTCCGCGTACTGCTCGTCCGTCGGCACATGGAGAACGCGGAGCTCGCCGGCTTGAACGCGTTCCCGCACGAAGTGTATGTCGAGCTCGATGTGCTTCGTGCGCTTGTGGTGGACGGGGTTCCGGGACATGTAGACGGCGGAGACGTTGTCGTAGAAGACCACCGTTACCTTGTGGATGGGGAGGTGAAGCTCGTCGAGGAGCTGGCGGAGCCAGATGCACTCTGTGGCAGCATTGGCGACGCCACGGTACTTAGCTTCAGCGCTCGACCTGGAGACAGTAGGCTGCCTTTTTGACGACCAGGAGACGATGGAGTCGCCGAGGAACACGCAGAATCCTAAGGTAGAGTGGCGCGTGTCGGGGCAGCCACCCCAGACGAAGTGCGAAGCCAGAGGCCGTGTGACGTTGTTCCGCGAACGTAGCGAAGAATCCTCTTGAGCTGAGCCTGGTGATGCTGCCGAGGATCATGCATGTAGAGGCACGCCTGCTGCACGGCGAAGGTGAGGTCGGGGTGGGTGATGGTGAGGTACTGCAGTGCTCCCGCGATGCTGTGGTATGACTTGGCGTCGTCGATGGGCGGGCCATCGGAGGGCAGCTTCCCGTTGCAGTCAATCGGCGTTGATGCAGCTTTGCAGTGTGCCATGTCGGCGCGCTCCAGGATTTGCTCAGCATAGCGTGCCTGAGAGAGGTAGAACCCGCTCTCGGAGCGCTGAACATCGATGCCGAGGAAGAACCGCAGTGCTCCCATGTCCTTCACGGCGAACTCGCCACGGAGGTCGTCGACGATCCGGTGGATAAGCGCAGTGCTCGACGCTGTCAGGACCATGTCGTCGACGTAGAGGAGTAGGTACGTGACGTCGTGGCCGCGCCGCAGGACGAAGAGGGAGGAGTCAGACCGAGTGGCCGTGAACCCCAACTTAACGACGAAGTTGGCGAAGCGCTTGAACCATGCACGGGGCACCTGCCGAAGACCGTACAAGGATTTGTCGAGGAGGCAGACGGCTTGAGGTCGATCGGTGTCGGCGAATCCGGTGGGCTGGTGGCAGTAGACCTGTTCGTCGAGCGTCCCGTGGAGGAACGCGTTCGAGACGTCGAGCTGGCGCGTGGGCCACCGATGTGGAGGAACTGGACAGCAAGGCTTGAGCAGAAGGCGGCCGGAACGGATACAGGGAGCCCGTGCTGTTACATCGCAGCATCTCCGTCCGAGTGGGAAGATCCTTGATGGAAAAACCAGATGGATCAAATTCAACGGAGACGTTGTTATCACGTGTAAAAGCGCGAACTGAAATCAAATTCTTGACAAGAGAAGGGGAAACTAAGATGTCAGAGAGTTGAAAGGGTGTTCCTGGAATAGAAGTTGAGGCAGTGTGTGTGACCGGCATGGTGTTGCCATTGCCGACGATGATGGATGATGAAGAAGAAAGGGGACGGGCATTTGTGAGATTACCAGAGCCGGAAGCCATGTGCGACGTAGCCCCGGTGTCGAAGTACCACTCAGCAGTCTGAGGACCGCCGGGTGGAACGCTTGCCGAGGCAAGAGCAGCCAGAAGTGCTTGCTGGTTCCACACATCGCCATGTGCCGGAGCCTGAAGAGGAGCTTGCGGCGGTGGTGCTGGCGCGGTGTAGAATGCCTGCTGAGGAGTGCCGGGGCGCGGTCCGAGCACGCCAGAGCCCGGAACGCGGAACGGCATGGGCCACGCTTGGACCATGCCGGTCCATGGGTTGAAGCCTAGGACCCATGGGGCGGTTGGGCGGTTGCCGGCGTTCCCGGCGTAGCTGGAGCCGGAGGATGAGGAACCGCCGGAGTTGCCCTTGCCTTTGCACTTCCCTTTGTCGCGGTAGTCGAGGCGCGAGGCGTTGCCAGTGGCCTGCTGGCCAGATCGTTGGGCGCCGGGGTTGCCAGCTCCTGGGAACTGCGCTGGCGCCGGGGCAGGAGCATGGGGGCCGCCAGCAGCGACGAGGGCGGAGAGGAAGGTGTGCGGCGGGTTCCTGTTGGCGATGACGGGCACGACACTGCGGTACTTCGGAGAGAGACCACGAAGCATATTGATCACCTGCGAAGTGTCGCGCACCGGCTGGCCGAGATCCCGGAGACCGTCGGCGAGGCGCTTGAGTTTGCCGGTGTACGTGGTGATGTCCATATCGCCTTGGACCAGACTGTGCAGTTCTGCCTCCAGGTAGACCGCGCGATGAAGCTCGTGGTCATGGAACTGCGCCTGGATGGAGCGCCACACCTTGTACGCCATCGCCTTGGGAACTCGAATGATGGCGCGGACGTCCTTGGAGATTGTGTTGTACATCCAACTGAGGATGCACTGGTCGATCATGACCCACTCCGGGTCATGGCGGTTGGCGGAGGAGGGCGGAGACGTGCGGTGGGCGGTGAGGCCGAACTTGCCGACGACCGTGTCGAAGAAACTGCGCCACTCGGTGTAGTTTGAGTTAGTGAGATCAAGCTCCACAGGGATGTGGTTCTTGATGTTCACTGTCTGCAGCACGGTGGCAGACGGTTGCTGGAGGAATGGCTCGGTGAAGGACGCACCGCCATCGGAGGAGATGGAGGAGGAGTCGGAGGATGCGGCATCAGAGATGTCGCCCTCGAACATTGGGTTGGCCATGGCGTCCATGGTGAGAGGGAGGCAGCGGAGGTGTGTTCGCCGGCGCGGTTGCAGGCAAGCGGCGACGGCGAGGGAGTTGGAAGAAGACCTAGACTACTGATACCATATAGAAGAATGGAATTGAGCCAACAGAGAGAATTCGTGTTGATCTCGGGTGTTTTATACATGTACAGCTTACAACTGCCAAGAGCTGGCGCGCGGTCACGCGCGTCGTGCGCGTCGTGGGCGCGGTCGTGGCCAGCCAGAGCGCGGGACGCAGCCCGGGAAAATATCTGGCGCTGGATTCAAACTACCGGTGTACATATACACTCTATTAGCACTGATAAAGCCATCCTTCCTGATATCTTCCTACACCTACTTATTATAAAGTAAATTGGTAAAATGAGTGATATAAAACCAACTACTGGAACCAATGCTCTGATTATATAGTATTTTACTCCTTTCCGTTGAGTCACTACAGGACAAGAAGGCATGAGTAGGTCCTGTTCTCCTCCACAGAGCCCCTGGTTTCCTTCGAGAGAAACAGTGCTAGAGTTCTTGAACACTCCTTTTCTTGGTATCACTCCTTCAAGATGATTGTAAGATAGATCTAATTGGCTAAGAAGTTTGAGTTCACCTAGATCTGTTGGGATGGCACCCAATAAATTGTTGTGTGAAAGATTTGAGTAATCTCAAGCTCTTTAGTTGGCCCAAAGCTTCTGGAATGTTCCCTGTGAACAAGTTTTGGTCCATTTTGATGGTTTCCAACTCTTGACAATGGGTCAAAGTTTGAGGAATCTCTCCAATAATATGGTTCGATGAAAGATAAAGTCCATTGAGTTGCCGAAGATTGCCAGCCTCCAATGGTCCAAATTGTTGTGGGATAGCTCACAGCTGATCATTGAACCTGAAGCAAATATTTCCTTTGGTATGCGGCCATGAAGATTGTTATAACTAAGATCTAAGATTGAGAGCTGTTGAAGGTTTCCAATGCTAGATGGTATGACACCTTCAAAATTGTTATGGTCCGTAGAGCACGATAATTGAGTAAGATTCCCAATGGATGATGGGATCGGGGCCATTGAAGCGGTTCCCTCGAAGGCTCGGTCCTTGCAGTTTTTCATGTCCCCAATCCATTCTTCTACTTTACCAAGAAAATCATTGTAGGCTAAGGAAAATTTTGTCGATTGTTGAGGTTTGTTATGCTTGAGGGACTGTCCCGAGATATAGTTGATTCCGAATAGAAGAGGCGAAGACCAGCAGATAGATTACCAACTGAGTTTGGTAGAACTCCTACGAGCTGATTCGCATCAAGCGAAAATGATGCTAGAAGACTGCAGCTTGCTCAATGCTCCCGGAATTCCCCGCTTCTATCGTCTTCTCGCTTGAAGCTTGTTTGCTTCAAGGTTCGTGGCTATACTGACTTGTCAAGCTTACCAAAACTGGGCTGGAATGTAACCAAGTGAAGTTGTTATTTGGTATATTTATATTTGTCAATCCCGATGCATTGCCTAGTGATGCTGGGATAGGACCTTCAATAGCATTACCACCGAGCTCAAGAGTTTGCAGATTGGGTAGAGTGTCACCCATGTCTGATGGTAGCACGCCTCCCAGTGCATTTGAATCCAAGTCCAACTCTTTCAGCAAGGTCAGGTTAAAGAGGGGTTGTCGGTGTTTCGAGCCCGGGGGCCTTACACCAACTAGTAAATTTACGCCGCGTGTTCCCTAATCCGGATGGTGATGCAAGAAGGACACAAGATTTATCCTGGTTCGGGCAAAAGAAGGCCCTACGTCTAGCGGGGTGAGGAGACTTTATTATCTTGCACCGAAGTGCTTGTACAGGGGTGGATACAATCCTGTGAGTGAGTGTGTGTGCGTGTGACGCAGTGTGAGTCGAACCATCTCCTATGCTAGGCCCTGGAGTCCCCTTTTATAGGCGAAGGGGAGGCTCAGGAGTACAACTGTGCCAAGGGCATACGCATGATGACGTCGAGGGGTTGATGGTGATCAAATCACAAGCACTGTAGCGTCCTGTCATGAGCATGGCCGTCCCTGTATCGCAGGTATGGGCGTCCGTCCTTCCTCCGTCGAGCCGGGGCGCGATCGAGGCCGGAGGTGACCGATGATGGACTGATTCCTGTTGATGTCGTGTCACAAGCGGTTAATAACCATTTTGAGGGGTGCCTCGAGGGGTCGAGGTCCGGGTCGAGGGGACCGAGCCGCGGGAAACGTGGGCCGATCGTTGACCGCTGTGCTTCGAGGGGATGCCGTTCGTGGCACAGTACTAGGCATGGTGCTACAGCACCACCGTACACCCCGATTTACGTGGGCATGGGCGGTAAAGGCTGATGGGATCGGGGCTCGCCTTACCATGACCGTAGCCGTAGCCATGAAGTTAGGCAGAGAGTGGTTGGAGTCATTTAGTGCCGCTGTACGGGTGTTAGGAGTCCCTTTTCGAGGGGTGTGCCCGTCCGCTCGAGGTCTCGATTCGTACGAGGGGTTCTCCGTAACACCCTCGAGGGGTTCCGCTGGTAGCGGCTGTTGGCTCGATCAAACCGAGCCGTTCGTTGTGGGCCGGCCCAGTATGCCTCGAGGCCCATGCCAGGATTGGGTTTGGAGTGTTTTTAGGTGGAATGTGATTTCCAAGAAGACAATGATGGTTCTATTTATCTCATCACCCGGGTTAATGACCCCTCTAATTTAGGTATCCGACAGTAGCCCCCGAGCCCTTGTATGAGTGTGAAGATTCGTGCAAGGGGTCTTTAGTGGTTTTTCGAGGGGTTATTAACATGAAGTGGAGTTGAAGTACCTAGGCCCGGGGTGGAGAGTTTTGTGATTTTATCTCACCATGGGTCCCCCGCGGGGGTAGCCCCCGAGGCCCCAGGGGAGTGAGTAAGAACTCCTTTGGGGGCTTTAATTTGCGTTTTATCGAGGAAGATGGCTATTAACTGGAGTTGTAGTGCCCTATCGAGGGGTTAACCTAGGCCGTCGAGCCCCCGAGTGTTTCGACCCTCTTCCGTCGAGGGGTGCCGTGCGTAGTCGAGCCCCCGAGCCTCGTGTGGCTGGTTCATTGCTACCTCATAGCGTCCTTCCCGTGGGTCCTTGAGCTCGGATTGTGGGGTGAAGAGCGTCGTGCTATCCATGTTTGGACGAGCCTCGAAGTCCTCTGTGAGCTGGTGACGGGGAAATCCAAGTGAGAACTCGTGCCCCCTTCGATAGGGGTTGACAGAAGCCCTGAGGCGTCCTCATTGAGCAAAACCGTATGGATTACCCGGTACCGACTCCGTTCGATGGGAGTCGGCGCTCGATGCCTCCCCTCGTGGGGATCCTGCGGTATTCCTAGGGTTCGCCTTGGAATGTCCCGGGTGGTTTCGAGAGTTCGTTCTCGAGCTTGGCCTCGTGCTGGCTCCCCTGGGTCATCCCTGACTCGGGTACTCGAGGGCGGCTGTCGAACCCTATTCGAGGGCCAGCCTTCGCCCCCTCAAGATTCAGAGGTGGACCGGAGTCCGAATCACTTCCCTAGGAAGGACTGCTCGAGGTCGGCTGTCGAAACTCGTTCGAGGGCCAGCCTCTGCTCCCTCGAAAGCTTCGACGTGGGGCCTGAGCCCACTTACCTTCTTGTAGGAGGAAATGTCGGGCGTAACTCCTCCGTCCCGTTGGGCGCGCCTTTTGAGGGGGAGTTTACCACAGCGCGGTCGTGGTGGGTCCAGGAGGAGCAGGAACGGCACGGTCATGGTGGACCCGGGCGACGGTTCAGCGCCGAGCGAGCGACACGTGTTCCTACAGCGAGAATCGAGGAGGTGGTTGGCAGCCACATTTAATGCGGTTTTTACCCTACCATTGGTGAATCCGCCGGCTGTCTCGTGGCTGTTGGATGAGCGCGTTGCGGCCATCCGATCCGCCCGTTGCCCTACAGCCCTTGTGCCTATAAAACATAAGGAGGGGGCTGCCGTCCTTTTCTCTTCCATTCCGCCATCTCTCTCATCTTGCCACCGCCAGGAGCCCGAGCACCCTTTGCTTCCACCACCGTCATCGCCTGAAAGCTTGTGCGCCGCCTCTCCCGCCGTGTCCGCCTGCGCAGGAGGGGAGGAGGAGAGAGCAAGAGAGAGAGAGAGAGAGAAAATCCCCGCCGAATCTCGCCACTACTGCCGCTTCTGCCACCGCAGTCGCCATGGTTTCCAAGCGTTCCCAAGGTTCCAGGCGCTCCCAGGCTGCCAAGAAGGTCACCAAGGCTCCCGTGCCCGTCGTTATGCACGAGGCGGGGCCATGGCCGGAGTCGGGCGTGACGACGGTGATGCTCGAGGGGCTCGTTGACGCCGGGCTGCTTCTTCCCAATCCGCCAGAGGGGCCACCAGAGTGGAGGGTGCCCGACGCCGACCACCGGGAGCCTAACCCGCCGGCGGGCTACGTCGTCAGCTTCGTCAAGTTCCACCAGCGCGGGCTCGGGGCGCGCCCGAGTCGCTTCATGAGGGCGTTGCCCCACTTCTTCGGGGTGGAGCTCCACCACTTCTCCCCCAACTCCATCTCCCACGCCGCCACGTATGCCACCGTCTGCGAGGAGTACCTGGGCATGGCGTCGCAGTGGGATTTGTTCCGGTGGATCTTCAAGGCGATCCTCTACACCCACGCCCAGCAAGAGGGCGAACGGAGGTACGCGCGGGCGGGTTCCTGCATCATTTCCTTGAAGCGGGCAAAAGACTAGATCCCCGCCAAGATGACCTCGAACAATGCGGGATGGGACTCCTACTGGTTCTATCTGCGAAATGAGGGGGGTTCGTTCCCCGAGTTCTCGAACCGCGTCGTCACCCAGGTCGGGGAGAACTGGGCGCACGGTCCACCCCGGGCTGAGAGGAAGCGCCTCGACCCCCTCCTCGGCGCGTTGGAGCGGCTCCGTGACATGAAGGTGGGGCTGACCCCTCTATCGGTCGCCCATGTCATCACGGGGTTCCACAATCGGCGGGTGCTTCCACTGATGGAGCGCACGCTTCGTCTGGACCAGATGAGGGCGGACGCCGACCCGCCGCCCTCAAGGGGAGCCAGATGTCGCCCGAGGCCCTCGACGCCGAGATCATCGCCGAGCGCGTGCGCCAGACGGTCGAGGACAACTCCTTCTCCATGGAGGAGGTCAACTACTTCCCCATGCGTCCCGATGTGGACATACTGGGCTTGGTAAGTTTCTTCGATGCTCTTCTCCTGCCCCTTTCTTCCAGCTTCGAGGCCTGTTTTTCTAACTGCCGTGCGTCCCCTCTTTCAGGGGGAGATCAGCCACCGGGAGTCGATTCCGCCAGTGAAGGAGGACGCTCCTGATAGACAGGTGAGGACGCTCCTGATAGACAGGTGAGCCGCCCGCAAGAGGAGAAGGCTAAGGCGAAGGAGGAGAAGGGGAAAAGGGCCTACGCGCACCATAAGAAGCAAGTGCGCATGGGGAAGCGGAACCGGGGGGAATTGTCTAGGGAAGACTCCCCCTCGGTGACGCCGAGCGCTGAGGAGGATGAGGAGGATGATGATGATGATGCTGATAGTGACGATGCCATTGAATCCCGGCATCTGATGCCTCCGCCTTGAGCTAACGCGCCACTCGTGCAGGAGGCTCCGGAGCGCCAACACGAGGCGCAAGGAAGTGAAGCAGGCGGGCAAGCTCGCTCGAGGCCGCCGACCCGACAGTCGAGTCTCGAGCCCTCGGCGTCCTCGTCCCAGCGTCAGCCGCATGCTGTGCCGGCGCGGCCCGAGGTCTCGATGTCGAGCCCATGGTCCCAGGACCAGAGGGCCTCAGGGGGAGAGACGGTGGTGGCCTCCCCCTCGACCACTCGGCAGCAGGAGCAGTGGGCTCCCTCGAGCGAACGGCGTGGGGAGCGGAGGCTGAGCCGGTGGGACACAAGAGTGGATCCCACCGTCGCTGGGGAGTCTGGGTCCGGCGTGCCCCAGAAGGAGGTCTCGAAGCCCGCGAGCGGCTTGAGCGGAGCCGGAGGAGGGCCTTCCCTGCCCGTGGGGTTTGCCTTTCAAGCCTGCTTTATTTTCCACTGCTAATTTTATTTCTTCGTCGACTGCCTTTCAATTCCTTCTCTCTTGCCCTATCAGGAGGAAACGGCCCCTGATGGCCTTCAACCTTGCCCCCACCAAGAAGGTGAAGATAGGGGCAGGATCAGCAGGTATGCTGGCCGGCACAAGTGGCGTGCTCCTTCCCGCCAACGCCTCGAAGTGGGTTGCTAAGGCGCACAAGGCGATAGCTCGAGGGAAGCTGATGGCTGCTGCTTCGGTTGCAGGTGCCGGCGCTTTGAGGGCCACGGGGGGAAAAGATGCAACCCCGACGCAGGCGCGCATGGTCATCCCCTCGGCCGCGACGCCAGCGCCTGTCGTCGCCTCGAGCGGTATGGAGGCAACCGCCACGGTCCCTCCGGAGGTGCCGTCGAGGGGGAAAAGACGGGGACGGAGGAACAGCCCATCGCCCTCGATGAGGTGGACTAGGACTTGCTTAGTGAAGACTCTGCCCCCAAAGCCCCCACACCAAGGGTTCTTGGCCCAAGGGGCTATATACGCTCGAGGCGGAGCGTAGGGTGGAGGAGGAGAAGGAGAAGACGGCCGAGGCGGTGCCCAATCAGCCGGCGCTGCTCGAGGCAGCGGCCTCGAGCCAGACGTTGGCCGTCGAGACTAAGTCTGGGCACAAAACCCGATACCTGAACCCCGAACCCGAAATACCCGGACCCGGACATGAAGTACCCGAACCCGCACTACCCGATGTCTAGTTCGGATTGAATCCTATTACCCAAAATTATATTGGGTAATTCGGGTAGGAACCCCCGGTACCCGAACTACCCGTAATACATATGCGTCCTTTGAAGTCCCCTGTAGTGATGAAGCATCCTGTGGCGGCGTGCGTGACCCAAGCCTAACAAGTCAACAATGAACCATATACCTCCGTCTCCTCAGCTTCATTCATCATTAACTCGGGCCATTAACTCATCTCCTGTCTCCTCGATCCTCGTATCCCCATCTAGTCTAGTAATTATTTTCTTTCTGAATGTGTCATGGTCTAGAACTATTAAGTATCAAGTCTATATTGAACTTATTAGTTATAAACTTACCTATTATATTTTATTTACTTCTAATTGTATGAGAAATTCTATTTTGTTTGAGTGTATCCTGTGATTTTATTGTATATATATTTTTCGGGGAAATTGGGTAATACCCGAACCCGGACCCAAAATTGCGGGTACCATTTTTTTTAGGGCTGTAATCGGGTAACGATTTTCATTACCCGAACTTTTCAAAACCTGAACTGCCCGACCCGAAATAATCGGGTAACCCGAACGCCCAGGCTGAGTCGAGACGGAGCCAACGTTGAGCCCAAGTCACCAGGGCGGGCTGCGTCACCGCGGGCGGACCTCGAAATGCCACCACAGCAGCCGCAGAGGGAGGAAGAACAGCAACAGCAGCAGCAGCGGCAGCAGCAGGTGGAGCCGCACGAGAAACAGCCCGCAGAGGGGCCAACGGGGAGCCCACTGGTGCTTGAGCAGCCCTTCTTCCAGCTGCCAGAGGCGCAGCAGTGGGACCTAATGCAGCAGCGGGCGCGGGAGCTCGAGTCATCGGTTCGGCGGCTGGCGGCGGACCCGACGGAGCTGCAGCCGGAGAAGGAGGAGCGGGAGATGCGGGAGACTCTGCAAATGGACTCTGCCGCCCTTCAGGGCCAAGTGGGTGTGGAGTCCCACGGTATGCCGTTGCTGTCGCAGGGTAAGGAGACGGCCGCACCCTCAAGCCCCCGAGTGCCACCACAGAGCGCTGTGGACGCCCCTGGCTCTTCGTCAAGGTCACCCCGCGGCGCCCCTCATCCGTCGATGAGTTCCGTGGTGTCCCACGGGGCCCCGCTTGGGTCCTTCTGGTCCATGCCCGGCCTCAACCGAGAATACCCGATGGGTTTCGAGGCCGAGGCCCTGTGGGATCAACAGAAGGAGATGCCCCTCTGCCCCACACTGGCCGATCGGGTGGCGGAGTGTGGTGGGTCTCGAGAGGCGGTGAAGCAGCTGAGCGACGCCGTGGCCGAGCGGATCAAGACCTCCTATCCGGAGTGGGGGAGGGAGGAGATCACGCTCCGTAACCCGACGGATCCTCAAGCCCCCAGCGTCAAGATGAACGACCGGCTGGAGCTGAAGCACTGGGAGGAGACGGAGGAGTACCGGGCGTGGATGGAGAACGCCCTCAGGTTGGCGTTCCGTGCCGTCCACGAGGACCTCCTCACCTTTTCAACGTAAGTTCTCTTTATTCTCTTTCAAGGTGTAAATCTTTAATTTGTTTTTTCGCTGCCTCCGACCTTATCCCTGTTTGATGCTTTTAGGCTATAAGGAACCAATTGTTCGTGAAGTCTCGCCACCTTCACGCAACACACGAGAGTGAGGAGGAGGTCCACCGCCTCGTCAAGCTGGGCCAGACCGCCGAGGTCGAGCTGACCAAGGCTGAGGCCGCGAAGCGTAAGGTGGAGATCGAGGCGACCAAAGCCGAAGAGGAGGTGGCTCAAGCCCTCGAGGCTGCTCAGGCGGAGGCAGCCGCGGCCAAGGAGGAAGCCATGGCGGCGCAGGAGGAGAAGGCTCGAGCTGGGGCGGCCGCCGAGACGGCGCGGAAGGAAGCGGCTCGACTCGCCAAGGTTGCCCGTGAGCACGAGGAAAACGTGAAGATGGCCTCGGCGGGCTTCAAGGAGAAGTGCCAGCGGGTGGAGACCCTCGAAAAGGAGCAGAAGGCTGCCGCCACTCACATCAAGGAGCTCGAGGAGGCTCAGCGCAACGCCACGAGCCGGGACGCTCTCCACACCTTGCTTGAGGAGGAGAAGAAGCGAGCGGATGCCCTCAAGACCCAGGTGACCACCCTGCGGCAGTTCGTGGTGGATAAGGAGACCGCCAACGCCACCGCTGGTAAGATCATCGAGGTCCTGCGGGCGGCGAAGGTGGATATGGAGGGCACCATCAACGCCAAGGAGGCGGAGCTGCGTGGCGCTGTGGACTGCCAGCAGCGGCTGCGAACCCGCTGCGATGGTGAGCCCCCGAGCCACGTTCCCTTGGTTTTTTGTTTTTGGGTATTGTTCATCGTGGCTGACCCTATTTCCATTTTTCAGACCTCGAAGTGGATCTGGAGCAGTCGCGGAGGGACGCGCAATCGTTCCAAGATCTACTCTCGGCCGAGGTGGACGTCAACACCTAGCTCCGCAACACCATCAACACCCTCAGTGCCCGCTGGGGGCTTGGGGATGTTGTGGAGGCAGCGGGAGCGGCAGCCGGGAGTGCGTTTGTCGAGCGGCTCACCCACCTTGGCGCCGTTATGCGGGATCGAGTCCGCGGGCGCTCCACTTCAGTGTGAGGAGGGCATTGGCTGTCTTTTACTCTGGGTTCCATATGAGCAGGTAGGAAATTTTGGACGAAATGGAGGTCCTTTCCCACGGCTTCGTCATCGACCAGGACGCGTCGGCAGAGGTCGAGGAGCAAAGGTGCCTCCAGCTGATCACCGACGCTGAGGTGCCTGGTGTGAGGTTGGCGGAGAAGTTCGAAGATGAGGTCCTGTCCGCCTGAATTCGTGCTCCTCCGAGGGATGATGAAGTGGCCTGCGAGCCAAATCTGGGCATCGAGGCCCATGTAAATAAATTACATTAGAGATGGTACTAAGTTTCATGGCCCGAGGGGCCTTAAATGCTTATTCACATTTTGTGTATAAATATTAAGCTTTTTGCTTCTCGAGCAGTCCTATTTCCTGCGCTGTTCGAGTCTGGTCTTTGACTTAGGTCTTAGACGCGTATTCAAGTTCCTCGAGGGGTGGAGCAGTGAGTAGGGGTGCCTTAGCCCGGGGGCATGGGCGAGTCCCTGGCTCGACTGTTTCCATCTCCTCGAGGGCTTGAGCCTTAGTCGCAGAACGTACTCGAAACATGGGAGGAAAAGGGAGGGCGTCGAGTTTTTGAAAAAAGCGTTTTTTGGGCCTTTTTTAGGGGGTACCCCCCTGTTAGCCCCCCAGGGAGGCTCGACTCTGCAGGAGCAGGGTCGAGTCTACCTTGATGACTACGAGTGGTGATTGCTCGAGCCATTCTTACTTCTATCAGCCTTAGTGCCATGCTTTTGACGCAAGTGTTGGATGCATGCACGAGTTCCTCGAGGGGGGAGCGAGTGGAAGTGCCCTCAACAATCCTCGACCCTTGTGGGTCTCGAGCGCATTTCCTACCCTGCGCTAAGCGTGCTTCGAGGAGTAGAAGGAAGAAAGGCGTCGAGGGGTAGAATAAAATCTACCCAGAGTCACGAATGAAAATGAAAGTACTAGGATCGCAGACTTTTTATTCATTCGAGACGCGAGAATTGTACATAAATGTGGAAATGTACAAGGCCTCGAGGCCTAAGGGTAAAAACAACGTAGCTGTTCGACGTTCCAAGCATTGGTGAGGGTCGAACCCTTGCCGTCCGCGAGCTTGTACGTCCCTGGCTTCAGCACCTCGGCTATGG
This sequence comes from Themeda triandra, assembly GCA_018135685.1. Taxonomy (NCBI): domain Eukaryota; kingdom Viridiplantae; phylum Streptophyta; class Magnoliopsida; order Poales; family Poaceae; genus Themeda; species Themeda triandra. The sequence continues at coordinate 61,847 of JAENPR010001812.1, read as the reverse complement.
TGAAGGGGCCTTCCCATGGAGGCGTGAGCTTGTGCCGCCCCTTGTTGTCTTGCCGGCGTCGAAGAACGAGGTCGCTAACTTGAAAGTCCCTCTTGCGTATGTTCTTGTCGTGGTAGCGTCGAAGCTTTTGTTGGTAGCGAGCGTTGTGAAGGAGGGTCATGTCTCGAGCTTCTTCGAGCTGGTCGACGGCGTTGGCAAGAGCCTCTTCGTTTGTCTGCTCGTTGAAGGCCTTGAGTCGAGGGGACCCGTATTCGAGGTCGGTGGGGAGGACAGCCTCAGACCCGTACACCAGGAAAAACGGGGTGAACCCCGTGGCTCGACTCGTTGTTGTTCTTAGGCTCCATAGGACTGAAGGTAGCTCAGCCGCCCACCGTTTGCCGTGCTTGTTGAGGCGGTTGAAGATCCTTGGTTTGAGGCCCTGCAAAATCATGCCGTTGGCGCGCTCGACCTGGCCGTTAGTTCGAGGGTGGGCGACCGCGGACCAGTTCACACGGATATGGTGATGGTCGCAGAAGTCCAGGAATTTTTTGCTGGTGAACTATGTGCCGTTGTTGGTGATGATGACATTTGGGACTCCGAATCGATGTATTATGTCGGTGAAGAACTCGACCGCCCGCTCGGAGCGAATGTTGGTGATGGGCATGGCCTCGATCCACTTGGTAAACTTGTCGATCGCGACCAGCAGGTGCATGTATCCCCCGGTTGTCTTTTTCAGGGGTCCGACTAGGTCGAGCCCCCAAACTGCAAATGGCCATGTGAGGGGGATCATCTGAAGTGCGTGGGCGGGGAGGTGAGTCTGCTTGGCGTAGAATTAGCATCCCTCGCACGAACGAATAAGGCTAATGGCGTCGGAGACCGCGGTTGGCCAATAGAAGCCCTGTCGGAAGGCATGCTCGACGAGCGTCCTTGGCGCAGCGTGGTGGCCGCAAGCCCCCGAGTGCATATCCTTGAGCAGCTTTTTGCCCTCCTCGATGCTGACGCATCGTTGGAGAACGCCAGTTGGGCTGCGTCGATACAGCTCCTTGCTGTCGCCATAAATGACGTAGGTCTTGGCTTTTCGAGCTATGCGTCTGGCCCCGGCTCGATCCTCAGGGAATTCCCCTCGAATGAGGTACTCGAGGAGTGGGACACGCCAGTCCATCGGGGGGTTCGAGGACGATGATGGTCCCTCAACCTGCATGACCTCAGCCCCTGTCGAGGGGGTCTCGGTCGAGGGATGGGGGTCAGTTATCGTGGCAGCGTCAGCCCTCGAGCCCTGGTCTACGGACGGCTTGTGCAGATCCCTCAAGAAGACATCCGGAGGGACGGCCCCTCGAGTGGACGCGATCTTGGCAAGCTCATTGGCAGACTCGTTGTAGCGTCGAGCGATGTGGTTGAGCTCGAGGCCGTGGAACTTGTCTTCCAGCTTGCGCACTTCATTGCAGTACGCCTCCATCTTCGAGTCGTGGTAGCTGCGAGTCACCTCGAACGTCGAGGCATCGGACCCCAAGCTCGATGGCGATGCGTAGACCGTTCACGAGGGCCTCGTATTCTGAAACATTATTAGAGGCAGCAAAATGGATACGAATGATGTAGCGCATGTGGACTCCGAGGGGTGAAATAAAGAGCAGGCCCACGCCCGCCCCCATTTTCATGAGTGACCCGTCGAAGTACATGGTCCACAGCTCGGCCTGGATTTGTGCTGGAGGGAGCTGAGTGTCGGTCCACTCAGCCACGAAGTTGGCTAGCACTTGAGACTTTATGGCCTTTCACGGTGCATAAGTGATGGTCTCGCCCATGAGCTCGACCAACCATTTAGCGATCCTTCCTGCAGCCTCCCGGTTTTGGATGATCTCCCCGAGGGGGAAGGATGACACCACGGTCACCGAGTGGCTGAGGAAGTAATGCTGAAACTTGCGGCGCGTCAGCACGACCGCATAGAGTAACTTTTGGATCTGTGGGTAATGGACCTTAGTCTCCGAGAGTACCTCACTAACGAAGTAGACTGGCCTTTGGACAGGGAGGACGTGTCCCTCTTCCTGCCTCTCGACGACTACGACCGCGCTGACCACGAGGGTGGTCGCAACGACATTGAGGAGGAGAGGTTCGGCAGGTTTTGGAGGTATGAGAATCGGAGCTGAAGTCATCATTGCTTTGAGCTTAGACAGGGGCTCCTCGGCCTCGAGGGTCCAAGTGAAGCGCTCGGACTTCTTGAGGAGGCAGTATAGTGGTAGGGCATTTTCTCCTAGGTGCGAGATGAAGCGGCTGAGGGCTGCGAGGCACCCTGTGACCCTTTGCACACCCTTAGGTCTTGAATCGGCCCCATCCGAGTGACGGCCATGACCTTTTTAGGGTTGGCCTCGATCCCACGCTGGGAAACGATGTACCCTAAGAGCATGCCTCGAGGAACCCCAAAGACACACTTCTCGGGATTGAGCCTGATATTCTTGGCCTTGAGGCACTCGAACGTGATTTCGAGGTCACGGACAAGGTCGTCGACCTTTTTGGTTTTGACTACGACGTCATCTACGTAGGCCTCGACGGTTTCACCTATGTGTTTACCAAAAACCTAGAGCATGCATCTCTGATACGTCGCCCCGGCGTTGTTGGTATTTCTTAGCGAAAGCAGTAAATTCCGCAAGCGCATGGAAAGACCATTGTAGCACTTCACCCGGTGATAGACTGGGTATCGTAAACTTCATGAAGAATGGTATGGTCAGGTTTAAGTCTTAGCTAAGTTGCCCAGAGGAGAGAGTAGGTAACTGGGAAAATGAGATCTTCTATAAGACGAATCCTTAGAGAAAGATAACTCTACCGCTGAAATGCTTGCTTCGGGCACGGGATCGCACCCGGCAAAGCAGATGCCGGCTGTAGCTCTACGCCGTACCCGGACGTGGGGGATTACAAAGGACGGACGGGGCATCACCACTGCCGCCTACCACCTCAACCGTGGAGTACGAGGCAAACGAAGGTAACTAATTAGCTTAGACACCACGTCTACGCCAACGTTACAATTCTAGCGTCGGCCAGGAACATCCGTCTCTATCAGGAGTCCTCTACTAGAACTACCGCCACAAGGACGGTCGACGAACCCGCAAGCAAACAATGATAAAGATAACTTGCTAGAAGGAGCGTACGAATAGATAAACACGAACCTCTTACTTCAAGCGTAAGAAGTCGCCGAGGTACAAGTGAGGAGGAGCCGACAAATCGGCACTCCACCTCGTGGAAGACTAGCCTCCGGAGCACTCGAAAAGAGTTACTCCGCTCTTGACCTCTCTCACTCTCCTACTTCTATTCTAGCTAGAAGCTAGGTATAATGGCTCTACTCTTCCTCTAGTGTAGGCTTGTGGAAGTGGAGAGGGAGGAATGAAGAATGAAGAATGAAAATTGGATGTGTGAAATGAAAGAGAGAAGGGCTTTTATATGTGAAGATGGTCGGTTCCGCATGCCCAAATGACCAAAACACCCCCGCACCACCCTCTGGAGCATTGAATGTACCGCCTCCGGCCCGCCCCCCCACTGGCGAGAGGGAGGGCGCGCGCGCCCCTGGCGCGCTCGCGCCGAGGGGTGCCGCCTCCCCCTGACCGACCTTGGCTGGCGGGCTGGGTCTTGGCCTGGAGTTGGCCCATGTGGTGTTTCGTCACGTTGGTACGTCGATTTGGCCTTTCTCTTCTTTTCTTCTTGTCTTGCCTTTGGGCCAATTTTATAATTCAAATATTTATTCTCTTTTCTCTAGCTTTTGGCCCAAAATACATGTTTTCCATGAATGCTCCTGCAAAACAAGTGTTCACCAAAACTATGGAGCTTTGTTAGTATAAACCTCCTATCTAGGTGGTTTTTGGTGAACTATGAACCTAAGTTGGCGGGGTTAGATATGCAATAAGGACCGCCAACAAGCTCCCCCACACTTAGCGCTTTGCTCGTCCTCGAGTGAAGCAAAAGACACTATGGTGGCTTTGTTTTCCTGAGATATTAACCTGCATACAGATTATTCCAAGCCTCACCGGTTATCTCGTGAGCATTCACGGTGTCTACCAAGTAATCTTTGAGCTTATTGAGGGATGGAACAGCTGGATTTCAAGTCAACTCGCGTCTCCCTGCTTTCAAGACTTGGGGTTTTTTTTTTAATTTTTAGTAAGAAAAGATAGTGATGAATTCCTCAAGTGATGCTCTCGAGTCACTCTTTTTTGTGGGTGTTTTATCCTCACCAGTAGGCCTTTGTTGCCTTGCTACTCATCCTACCTCTAATGGCTGATATCTGGAGTTCATAGGTATGGATGAGGTGCATGCTTTCCTTGCGAGTGGTTTGTTGTGTCAAAAAGGTGGATCAATGGAGGGAAGGACATAGCCTTAGATCGAATTGTGCAAGTGTGTGGAATATGGATTGTGGATGGAACTCCTTTTTCCATGGTTCTCTCTCTTTTTATTTGAAGGAAAAATATGGGCTTCCTTATAAAAAGGACATTTCTTATTTTCCCCTTTGTTTCATCTCTTTTTCTTCTCTCTTTTCTTTTTTTTAGATGCTAGCATGGGGAAGATCTTTTTCTTTCTTTTCTTTCCATCATCATCTTTCTCTCCCTTTTTTTTTGATCGGGACAATGATTCTAATGAAGCCCATATTCGGGTGCGATAAAAGATATTTGGAGAGAGAACCATGAGTATGGTGGAGGGAGTTTTATTTGTGGTGATGATGACTGCGTAACTCTCAGTGTAAGAGTCAGCATTTTTATGGTGGATGGATGAGAGAATGATGTGCGCAACTTTCAGGGCAAAAGTCGGCAATTTTATTTGGTGGGTGTGTGTGATATTCGATCTTAGGGATATGAAACTTCTATCGCAATGATCCGATAAGAGTGGGACACAACTTTTGGTGCAAGGTAAAACAGCTATGTGGCAAGGTTTTTGTAAATATAGCACTAATATTTGGCTCGGTAGGAATTCAACCATCTCTTGAGGATCATGCTATAAGTTTTTAAATTTTCGCAAATAAAAACCCAAGTCTACTGCAAGAGATAAACAAGTCTCATATCATCCTACTATCTCTCATCCCACAATAACTTAGATATTCAAGGGGTCCCTAAAATTTAGTTGCTCACAAAAAGATAGAATTTTGGCGAGGAATAAAAAGGATGCGAGTCGCAATCGATCAGCGAACACAAAGGTAGAGCAGCCAATTTTTAGTTAATAAACCAATTATTTCTAGGAAGAATAAAAGTACTTGTGGAGAGTGAGAAAATGCGCAAACCGATGATTTCAAGGTGTGAATTTTTTGCGCATCGCTTTGAGAGGTTGGGGTAGCCTCCTCCACACTTGTTTTTGTACCTGTCTTTTGAATTTTTGTGCAACACATAGGACAAAAACAAGTGTGTACAAAATAGAAAATATATATATTTATTCAATCATAAAACTGAAAATTACACATAGGCGCACGATTACAAAGTAAATTGGAAGGGAAATGCGACAAGCTGGAATTCAAAACTAAGTGCGCGCGCCTAATTATTTGGGTGGAGCGAAAGGCTCTAGAAGGGAAGCTCGAGAACGTCGGCAACTCCTATTTTAGTGGTGACCCCCTCCAACTCCTCATACATTTCTGTATGAAGGGAGTCGATCTCTTGCCCTAGCATGATCTCAGCCGAGCTCCTTTCGGCGAGCCTGCCTCTAAGATAGCGAATGTAACTAGAGATCTCTTTGATCTTTTTGTGCAGCCCCTCTTTTGTTGGACCTTTAGGTAAGGGCAAAGCATCACCAAAGAAACCAGCGGGCTGCCCTTGGATAGGAGGATGGCAAAGGAGACGAGGAGTGTAAACGCCTCCTTCTCTTCCTGCAAGCCCTTTTCCACGCCCACCATCGGATCGATCAATTCCTTGAACGGTGTATGAAAGATCGGGGGCTTTGAAGGAAGAGGTTTGGGGAGACAAAATCCTAGGGCGCTTGCTTGGTTGGTGATCCAATGAGGATGCTCTCGCTGCTCTTGCTATTGGCGCCATAGGAGGCCCTTCGATGGCGAGCGGTGCTGCCATTTGGTTGCTCCTTTCTCTCTTTTCTAAGTAGTTTTTGGCGAAGGAAAGAGCATTTTCTCTATCAAAAGGAACAAGGGCCATGGCTATTGAGGTTTAGAGAGGAGATGAACTTGCTGGTGTATGAGAACGAGCGAGAGAGAAATAGATGAATGGCTTGAGCTTTTGTGAAGAGAGGAGAGGAGAAGATGGCTCAATTTATAGGTGAAGGTGACATCTCTGTTCTCGCGAATGCAGCAGGATCAAACTCCATATGGTGAGCATCAGAGAAGGGCTGAGGATCAGGGGACGAAATTTGGGGAGAAACGGCTCGCTCCCTGGCGCGAGCGCGCCAGTCACGGCACGGCCCGTTCCCCTATTTCGTCCTGTCAGCCCCCAATGGTCTATTTGTTTCCAAAATGTGGTGTTTTGATCCGTTGGGTATTCGAGGCTCACGGTTCACTCTAGTTTTTGAAGGGATTTTCAAGGAATATTTTGTAAAATTTTTTATTTGAAATATCCAGCACTTGTAAAAAGGTGGGAAACCCAAGGATAAATGCTTTGGAGTATTTCTACGATAAGGAAAAAAATTTTTGAAAATATTTTTGATGAGAAAGAATAGACTAACTAGCCTAATCAAACAAGTGAGGACACTCAAAAACTAGGCATAATTAAATCTATTCGATCAATTTCTTCACCGAAATTTAAATTGCGGGAAGGCTCAAGGAAAGGTTTGAGACGCTGACCGTTAACTTTGAAGATGTTACCGTCATCGTCTTGAATTGTGATTGCCCCATGAGTCGACGTGTCGATGACGGTGTACGGTCCTTTCCATTTACTCCGCAACTTCCCTTCACCGAATAGTTTCACCTTTGAGTTGAAGAGCAGGACCTTCTTGCCTTGCTTGAAGGTTTTGAACTTGATTCGGTGATCGTGCCATCTCTTAGTTCGTTCTTTGTAGAGCTTGGCACTGTGATAAGCCTTCTCCCGCCATTCTTCCAGTTCAGAAATCTGCTGCTGTCGATTTTTGCCGGCTAATTTAAGATCCATATTCCAGCTCTTGATAGCCCAATAAGCTCGATGTTCGAGTTCTACGGGTAAGTGGCAACTCTTCCCGTACACGAGCTGGAATGGTGACATGCCGATAGGGGTTTTGTAAGCGGTCCTGTATGCCCAGAGTGCATCAGGAAGCTTACTTTTCTAGCTTTTCCCCATATCGTTGACCGTCTTCTGTAGGATGTTCTTGATCTGTTTGTTAGAGGTCTCTGCTTGACCACTGGTTTGAGGATGATATGGGGTAGCTATGTTGTGCTTGGCTCCAAGCTCTTTTAGGAATGCTCTGAATGTCTTGTCAATGAAGTGGGATCCTCCATCGCTTATCACCATGCGTGGTGTCCCAAAGCGAGGAAAGATCACTTCATGAAACATTTTCTTGGCGTGCTTGGCGTCAGCCGCTCTGCAAGGCATGGCTTCTACCCACTTGGATACGTAGTCAACAGCCCCTTCTGCTGCTGGTACGCATCTCCTCAACAGACCATCCGAGTATACCCGATACAGGTATGGGTCATCCCAAAGGTGACGTCTGCTTTCAACTTGCAGCTTTTTCCTGTTCTCCCCTGGCGGTATATATCCGGCAACCATAAAGTTGACGATGTTCGCGTACCAAGGGTTGTTGTCTGTCACCTTTAGTAGCATGTCGTCGCGTAGGAAGTCATTTATAGGTAGTTCCTGCATGTTAGTGACCTGCATACGCGACAAATGATTCGCTACGGTATTTTCTACCCCCTTTTTATCTTTTATTTCTAGATCAAACTCCTGGAGTAGAAGAATCCAGCGAATCGGACGAGGCTTTGCGTCTTTCTTAGTGAGCAAATATTTCAAAGCCGCATGGTCTCGTGTAGACTATGACTTTTGCTCCCACTAAGTAAGAACGGAACTTATCGATAGCATAAACGATCGCTAGGAGCTCCTTCTCGTGGTAGCATAATTGAGCCGAGCTCTGTTAGCATTTTGCTAGCGTAAGCGATCGCATGATGCTTCTTATCTTTGGTTTGGCCAAGGACCGCACCAACTGCATAGTCACTAGCATCACACATGATCTCAAATGGTAGTGTCCAATCAGGAGGTTGGATGATCGGAGCCGAGATGAGTGCATTCTTAAGGGTATTGAATGCGTGTAAACACTCATCTGTGAATTCGAAAGTTACATCCTTGGCTAGTAGGCTTGTGAGGGGTCTAGAGATTTGAGAAAAGTCCTTGATAAATTTCCTATAGAACCCTGCGTGGCCTAAAAAGCTGCGGATTCCCTTTACGTTCACAGGGGGAGGTAGCTGCTCGATAACTTCTATCTTAGCCTTGTCTACCTCTATCCCTCGTTCCGACACTAGGTGGCCTAGGATAATGCCCTCACGGACCATGAAATGGCACTTTCCCAATTGAGTACCAAATCCTTGTCCTGGCACCTTTGCAAGACTCTATCTAAATTTTCAAGACAATGATTGAAAGTTTTTCCATAGACTGAGAAGTCGTCCATGAAGACTTCCATAATTTCTTCAATCATGTCTGAAAAGATAGACATCATACACCGTTGGAAGGATGCGGGTGCATTACACAACCCAAACGACATCCTCCTATAGGCATATGTTCCATATGGACAAGTAAATGTCGTCTTGCTTTGATCATCGCGGTGGATAGGTATTTGATGATAACCCGAATACCCATCCAGGAAACAGAAGAAAGAATGTTTCGCTAACCGTTCCAACATTTCATCAATGAAGGGGAGCGGAAAGTGATCTTTCTTTGTTGCCGTGTTGAGTTTCCGGTAATCGATACACATTCTCCACCCGGTGACGGTTCTTTGTGGGATAAGCTCATTTTTATCATTTTTGACTACCGTCATACCTCCTTTCTTGGGAACCACCTGGACGGGGCTAACCCAGTCACTATGTGGTACGGGATAGATGATCCCGGCGTGAAAAAGTTTCAAAACCTCCTTTTTCACGACTTCGCGCATCGCATTATTCAGCCTTCGCTGAGGTTCTCAAGTTGAGGTACTCGAGGGATCAATTGGATTGCGATGTGTGCACAAGGTTGGGCTTATTCCCTTAAGATCATCTAAGGAATACCCGAAAACCATTCTATGCTTTTCTCATACAGCGATGAGTTCGGCCATCTCCTTGTTGCTAAGCTTATTGCTTATGATGACAGGAGTTTGTGAATCGCCATGTAGGAAAGCATAGCGCAGCCCCACAGGCAAGGATTTAAGCTCAATGGGAGGTCGTGTTGGTTTCTCCTCTTTGGGTAACTCTATGGTTTCTCCCAGTTCGTCTTCCTCTTCTATATAGTGAGGAGCATCGCTTTCTAAAGACATCTCTGGGGTTTCGAAAGGAATTACCGACATGACCTCTATGGGTCTACTAGGGGGAAGTTCAGCCACTGAGTTTTTAGCCCGCGTGACTTGAATAGAGAAATGCTCTCTCCCTAGTTTGACTCCCAATTCCCCTGTTTTTGATGAACTTGTAACTAGTGTTTCTAGGGGATGACCGATTAGAATGTCGAAACCCTGGATGTCAAAGACATGAAAGTCCAGGGCCATTTCGACTTCTTGATGATGGAGAGTGTTGACGGTCGATAAGTGTCAATTTTTACCGTCAACTAGACATGAAAAAGGACCTAAATATAATTAGCATCTAGATATAGGGCTTACACTAATGGAATTCCATGAGTTTTGGTGAATGTCCTGTTTTAACGGGGTGTCGACCGAAAATACCCAAGGAAGGCCCACATGACGGGTTTACATAGAGATAATTAGGAACCGGTGAAAATTCAATGTAATCTGGAAGGTTCGAGAAGGCTCTGGACCAAACGGGAGCCCGAACCGGCTCGGTGGAGAGTCGGCCGCCCCAACCCTAGAGTCGGCCGACTCGGCACTTCAGCCAATCAGCGTCAGCCTTGCGGATCCCTGTTCCACCGCCTTTGAGGATGAATAATAATCGTCCATTTAGGTCGGTTTGATCCGAGGGCTGCGGTGCATCCTAGGGGGCTATATAAGCGGGGCCCCCGACCTGGAGGAGGCATCCCATGAAACCCTAATTCAATATTTCCGAGAGGATCGGGTGAGGGGTCCCTTGAATGGATCTCCTCCCTAGAGCCTAGCATTCAAGATAGATAGAGAGAGTATAGGGTGGAGGTAGAGTTGGAGGAAGCCCGGCATGTCGGTGTCTCCTCTCCGGTTGTATCTGCGGGATCAAGTCTCCTAACCCGAGGCTTGGTTCTAGGATCATTACGCAATTCAACTTCTAATACTAGTAAGTTCTTGTTATTATTGCTCTTTGGTTTACGAGTTTACTTTATTCGCTTCCGGTTGGGAATAGAGTAATCGTTCATAGCGTAAGCGTGGTGCTTGGGCTAGGTTCACTCGTAGATGCTCCCTATCCGCCGGAACCGTGGTAGTATCGAGGGAAGTGACAATCCCTTTGTTACCTTTGTAATCCACTTCCCGTCAGTAGGTAAGGTAGGTCCAAAAGTGCTAGGTTAAGCATCCTCTGTGGTGTCTTTTCTTAGGTGCTCCCATAGAGTAGTAGTCGCAAAGCTTGCCATAGGTTGGAAGAAGACTGTGGTAGTTATCCTCTCTATATCGCTCATTACCTTGTACGTAGCTCGGGGGTTAAGTATAGACTTGGGTTAGTCGGATGCACGTTTTCTCCTAGCGGATAAATAAATAACGATACTGGAATATCTCTCGGGTGAAGTGCTCACCGATATCCGTGCGCTTGCGAGATTATTTCTCTTTGATTCTTTCGTGTGCGTATCTTGTATCAACAAGCATTTCTGGCGCCGTTGCCGGGGAGAAAGACGGTCTGCTGAGATAACCTTAAGTCATGCTTAGCCTTGTATTATACTTTTATCTTTTTGTATTTTTCTTTTGCCTTTTCTTTTATATCCTTATGGATAACCTAAATTCCACGCCTATCCACCAATATCTTGCACCCATGAGCACATGCTTAGAGCCTCTAGAATCCATGATTTTCACATCTAGCTATGAGCTACGTCGATGTGTGGTTGCAATAGGTCAAAGCCAACCCTTTTATACAGCTAGAGTCCTATCTTCTAATCAAGAGGGTATTGTACCCAAGGTCCTATCCTCAACCGGTGAGGGTAATGAACCCCAAGTCCTATCCTCTGATCAAGTAGGTAATGAACTTTTAGCTACACTGAGGGAATCTTTTAATTTTCCTATAAATTTAGGTTTAGACCTAGCCTTACAAGACCCTGTTCTTCTTCAACATTTTTATTGGGGTCTTGATAATACCGCCTTTGGAGGAGTTTTCCTTTCTTTATCCATTAGTGAAGTGAGGTTTGTCCTTATTATTAATGGACACACTCCTTGCACTAGCCTTCATGATTACATCCTAGAGGTAGAGAAGGAATCATCCCCCAAACTAGAAGAGGAAATTTCCATAGCCACTTTGCAAACATTTCAATCCCATGATTTGGCTATCCATCCCAAACTAGTAGTACTCCAAAATTCTCTATGGAAAGAAGTAATTCTATCCTTAGAAATTATTTTAGATGGCAGTTTTGGGAGGAGTTTAAACTTCCCGCTTCATAAGAGATCTTTTAGTGCATACATTGCCAATCTTCTCAAGAAGAGGTCTCTTAGAAAGCGTCTCAAATCCAATCCCTTTGAAGGACGCTTAGAAAGACTCAAGGATGGCATATCAAGTGATGCCATGGAAGGAGAGTGTAGCCATCTAGAAGCTACTCTTATCTTCTCCCCTTCTATGCCCACATCAAATATAGAATATGAACCCACCTTTAAACCCATCCTTGACCCCTATGACTCGTGCTATGCTCTTTCTCCTAAACCACCCGATGATCCTAGAAATACATCTAGATATCCCATGCATAGGAATCATCAAGACCATATAGAGGATCACGAAGAGCAACATCCATGGCTAGAGAGCATTAAAAACCTATGTGCTATTGCCATTAAATGGATGGATAAGGCCTTAGATGATATCATTTCGAGAGACGATCTAGGGGGAATTTTGGACATTTATGTCGAGTCACCCTTGGAAGTGGAAGATGATGGAGGCTTCAATGAGCAAAGTGGTTACTTCTTAAACACCCCATCAAGACCTTGCTCATATGAAAAATCTCCTGATTCACTTAGTCTCCCCAACATTACCCCACACGAGATCTTCAACCCCCTCATGCTCCTTGTTTCTAAAGATATTGAAAGGGTGGTTGTAGACACATATGCTTATCATAAACATTGCGAGATCTCGTTGCGTTGAATCCACGAGATTAGTGCACATAGATTGGTGTTGGAGGGGAAACCACTTCACCAATTCACATCTTGAAGGTTTCCCAAGGACAAGCTTAGTGTCCTAAAACAAGCACTGTTCATACCATGACATAAGTGTTCACCTTTTCGATGCGCTGCCCTTGTTAAATGAGCATAGAGTTATAATTATAAAAATATTCCTTCGGGTATTTGTGTCACTAACCTTTCCGGGTTTGGAGCAAAAAGATCTAAGGAATAAATCCAAGGTATGTCCAACCAATCATTACGCAACATTGAATTACATTCATCCAATCTTGATTTATGAAAGTCAAGCTTGGGGGATATACTTCCATGAATAGATTCCTTGCCATGTTGCTACATTATCTTGGTTGCCCTTACCTTTAAGGCATGCTAAACATTAATCATGCTCTGCCATCACTGTTTGAGTAAATCTCTGTAGTGCTCTCATGCTGCCTTTATTTGCTATAGTATGCTTTGGTTTAGAGGTGCTCCATGGGTACTTCTAAAGGCTTTTAAATTAAGCATGGTGCTTAGGTTAAATTGCCTTCCTTAATCTGATTAGACATGGAGTCTAGTTTGGTTATTGAACTAAAAACTACTGTAGAAGACATTGGTATATTTTGTTGGACTAACTCCTGCAGAAAAACTTCCAAATTCAAATTTGGGTAAGTCAAGAGATGAACTCACATAGGAGATGAAGCAAGGCATATGATGAACTCCAACAACTTCGCATAGAAGACATAGCTCATTCATTGTCCAAGGAAGAGTTGAAAGAATTTATGGTGTACCTATTCATGGTGAAACTACCAAATCACCACTTCAATGATGGAACAAAGAAAGAGACAAGAGTGCCACAGGAAGGATCTACATCAATAGCACTCACCCAAAGGAAGTGGATGAATAATGCAACAAGCTATGAGCAACCTTGAAGACATCATAGCATTGAGCTCAAAACTCAAGCTAGGACGCCAATGAGAAGCTGGGAGAAACTCACCTCATTTTGGCCAATCAAAGACCTGCTCTTGTGTTCTTGAAAACACCATCTTGCACGTCGGTAGCAAAGACAAGCATGACATGATAAGCATGCATCCTTGTGTCAACCAATCACCATCTAGGGTTGACTATCGACCAAGCCCAAGAAGACCATGACTATGGTTGCAAGATGATGTCCCTAGGCCATTGAAGATGAAGCACGCATACAAATATAAATGAAGTCCCTTCCTTGATCGTCAAGACGGATGGCGTATCATTAATTGCAACTCTTCGCCATGCTTTGCTAGAAGACAAAGACCATGAAGGAAGAACTCGAGTCTACATCTCCAATGAACATCAATTAGTCAACCAAGACTCAGCAAAAATCAAGAATGGTTGACAAAGGAAGATCATGGAACCGTCGGCATCCTCATCCTCTAGATTGGACAAGTCCAAAGAAAAGCAGAATGCAAAGGAGAGATCTTTGCTCAATGGACCTAGAATCAAGAGCCCTCTCCGATAGACTTAAGAACAGAGGACGGACAATGTTTAAGAACATGGAGTTACAACACACTTCGAGGGATGATTCAACACACACATTTGGCTTCCAGTGACGAGCAACAACCAACTTGGGGGAGGAAGGCCGTTGACTCCTCTAATGATGATCCAACAACGCTCTTCCTCTTCTCAAGCCCCTGTTGCTCTGGTATGCTGGTTTGCAATCCCTCCACTCGCAATTACTTCCTCTCTATAAGTTTGATTGTTTTCTATAGTTATCATACACACAAATCAAACTTAAGACAAGTAAAATCAATCCTTAAGAGAAGAAGTAATGGTGAGTAAATGTTCCATGCTAATTAAAATTTTCAACCCATTCTTTTCTGTAGCATAGAATATGACCTTTAGCTTTATGACAACTCTACCCTTGTTATCATTTGTATATTCCTTCGGGTATGTGTTGTCCACTAACCCTCTGCAGAGAAGAAACAATAAGTGGAGCACAAGGTCTAGGGAAAGGACCACTAGAAGCATCCAGTCTTCATCACAAGACCGTGGACAAGGAAAGAACATGGATGACCCCTTCCTCAAGAGATATCAACTCAAGAGGTGCAGTTCTCAAGGTCTTTACCTTTGAGATCAAATGAAGCACCGAAGGATTGAACACGACAAGAAGTCCTATCCAGAGGACTTAAAACACCGAACCCTCGCCAAGGAGGTAACTTGGTAGTTATCTATATTTCCCATTTTGGCATTGCACTAGTTTTTCCTTTAGCATATTTACTTTTTGCATAATCAATCCTTGTTGCATATTTGCTTTGCTATATCGCATTAGAAAAGAAACTAATTTTGTCTTGCATTGCATCTAGAAAATGCTAAGCCCCATGTGAATAATTTTGTGGTGCGGCAGCCCATAAAGATATCCACTGTGGTGGCATAAAAATAAGTTTTCATCTTAGTTGCATTTTTTCTGTTTGCATATCATAAAATTGTAAAAATATTAAGATCCCGCTAAAAAAGATTTTATGTGTTAAGGAAGTTCTAGATATTCAAGGCTTAGAGGGTTATCACTAACACTTAATCGGTTCCACAAGCTTTGCTTTGTCTATTTGAGCCTCGCAGAATTTAAAGGATCAAGAAGAGCTAACAGCAAAAGGACGTCATATCCCCGTCGGAGTGTTGTCTCTACGGCCATTATCCCCGACACTCCGGAGGAGCAATACGCCTTCACCGCGCCGGCAACACCAACAGACTACGTCAACATCCGGCTTGGGGGAGAGCACCCCCTTGTATCCAGCTCGGTATCACTAGCTTATCTATCTATCTATCTATTTGTTAAGTTTGCTAAATAAAAATAGAGGAGAGTATGTGAAAAAGTCTCGCTGCTAAAATGAACCCTACGAATAAGCTCTTATATGGAAATGATGAATAGTTGCTCTGCCGTAATTCCTTTCAAGTACCTAGTTTTCAACCTTGCACTCTCCCGAGTTTTGGACACAACCGTTTAGATTTGAGATTTGCTCGAACCCGAAACTTGTGGGTAGCGAATGCTTGATCTAAGTCTAGGTAGTTGACGGATATGATATGGGAAGGTTTTGAGCTGTTGTCCATCTTGTTCCTAGAGATGCTAGAGTTCTGGAGAATTTATCTTGAAAATCTTAAATTATTGCATGATGAGTTCCTTTATGATGAGAGTTCAAAATTCCTACCACAGCCATATATTCATGCTTGCTAGATTAGGAAAACCCATCTATTTATATAGATCATATTTTAGGCTTGAGTGTAGTCTTTATAGGCATTGAGCGTGGTTATGCTATGGACCCATAAGGAACCAGTCATGCAGTTAAAGTCAATACTATGTGCTCTCCATCCATTGATCTATGCTACTTCTGCTACTTCTGTCCTCAGAAGCATGCACCCATTTTATAAATACTACATTCATTCTGTGCTACTTCTGTCCCTAGAAGTACCACCTATATATAGATCCACTTCCACCACATATTGTGCTATCTCTACCCGGAGATACGCACCTATGCTGCTCCTACCTTGGGAGTACGCATTCTCCCACATATTGTCTTGTCTCTACCCCGGAGATACGCGCTTATGCTTTGCTCCTACTGCGGGAGTACGCATCCATCCATCCATCCATCCACAAAATACATACGCCACTCATTTCACTTCATCCGAGAAAAGGTTCTACTCCTATCCCGGGAGTGAACATCTAGAAATAATCATCACCATTCCATTTGCCTACATAAAAGCTCCGGTCATTACCATTTCAAGTTATACACTCCCCGTTGCTAAAGTTCGTTTTCGGAGGATTGGTTAGTCTTAAAAAAGAGAAAGAAAAAAAAAGAAAAAAAAGAGAGAAAAGAGAAAAGAAAAAAAGAGTAGCCAAGTCCTTCCTTTCAAGAAGTTCAAGGTTTCCGAATAAAGGGAGTCATGTTATCCCCAAAGGAGCAAGTGTAGAAGTAGATGTTCGCCAAGTGATCACCCCTCATAATCATTTCCTTATCATCATCATCCTATCATTCATCCCATTTTCTCCTTCACATACACATATGACTTTATTATTATTTTAGTTCCTATTGGATCCATGGTTTAAGCTGTGCAATATATGCAAGTGAGTTTGAGTGTCTCCCCATAAGCTCCACATAAGCCTATTAGAAAGTAGGGTGAGAGAGAGAAGGCACTTTCCACTATGCCTTAGTTCCAAAAATACCACATATTCGAGAGTAGAGAGAAGGCATACGCTACACATGCCTTGGAGAGGATCCGAAATACCACAAATGAGAGACTTGAAAGGGTCATACAAGGAAACTCGAGTTTTATTTGAAAATCTTGCAAAAACTCCGGAATAATAGTTGATCAAAGAGCGAGAAACATAGCGCTTGACTTGACCGTTCTGTCTTTCAACCGCTCAAGACCCAAGTGACGGCTACAAGCCCCATGGTGAAAGGTAATATGAGTAAGTTTTGAGTCGAATAGTTCACTCTAATCCGGAGGAGAGTTCTTGTTTGAACGCATGTGTACTTTTGAGGCGTGAAAGCATTGTAGCAGCCCGATCTATCACTTGAGTTTATCTTTGCTCGAGACGAGCAAAGGGTAAGCTTGGGGAGTTGTTGACGGTCGATAAGTGTCAATTTTTACCGTCAACTAGACATGAAAAAGGACCTAAATATAATTACCATCTAGATATAGGGCTTACACTAACGGAATTCCACGAGTTTTGGTGAATGTCTCATTTCGCGGGGTGTCGACCGAAATACCCAAGGAAGGCCCACATGACGAGGTTTACATAAAGATAATCGGGAACCGGTGAAAATTCTGTAATCTGGAAGGTTCGAGAAGGCTCTGGACCAAACGAGAGCCCGAACCGGCTCGGTGGAGAGTCGGCCGCCCCAACCCTAGAGTCGGCCGACTCGGCACTTCATGTTCCACCGCCTTTGAGGATGAATAATAATCATCCATTTAGGTCGGTTTGATCCGAGGGCTGCGGTGCATCCTAGGGGGCTATATAAGCGGGGCCCCGACCTGGAGGAGGCATCCCATGAAACCCTAATTCATTATTTCCGAGAGGATCGGGTGAGGGGTCCCTTGAATGGATCTCCTCCCTAGAGCCTAGCATTCAAGATAGATAGAGAGAGTATAGGGTGGTGGTAGAGTTGGAGGAAGCCCGGCATGTCGGTGTCTCCTCTCCGGTTGTATCTGCGGGATCAAGTCTCCTAACCCGAGGCTTGGTTCTAGGATCATTACGCAATTCAACTTCTAATACTAGTAAGTTCTTGTTATTATTGCTCTTTGGTTTACGAGTTTACTTTATTCGCTTCCGGTTGGGAATAGAGTAATCGTTCATAGCGTAAGCGTGGTGCTTGGGCTAGGTTCACTCGTAGATGCTCCCTATCCGGCGGTAACCGTGGTAGTATCGAGGGAAGTGACAATCCCTTTGTTACCTTTGTAATCCACTTCCCGTCAGTAGGTAAGGTAGGTCCAAAAGTGCTAGGTTAAGCATCCTCTGTGGTGTCTTTTCTTAGGTGCTCCCATAGAGTAGTAGTCGCAAAGCTTGCCATAGGTTGGAAGAAGACTGTGGTAGTTATCCTCTCTATATCGCTCATTACCTTGTCTGTAGCTCAGGGGTTAAGTATAGACTTGGGTTAGTCAGATGCACGTTTTCTCCTAGCAGATAAATAAATAACGATACTCTGGAATATCTCCCGGGTGAAGTGCTCACCGATATCTGTGCGCTTGCGGATTATTTCTCTTTGATTCTTTCGTGTGCGTATCTAGTATCAACAGAGAGTTATGTTGTGTAAAATCCCTAGTCCGCTAAGAGCAGATCGTGGTCCTACTCTAAAGGATTTAACTGTTGGAGTACGTGGTTTTTCTCCCAAACACATGAATGCGTAGGATTTTGACATGATGTTTGTTCCAACAGTGGGATTATACAGAACATCCACCCAATCTCCTTGGATTTTGCATTGAAGGGTTGAGGAAGGGGCATGAATCTGAATTTCTTCAGGTGAGAACTCTCCTTCTGCTACCCATTCTGAGCTCATGATAGCGGTCAGCTCCTTAACGGATTCTCTGAGAAATAATTCATCAAGAGGATCGCTAGGAGTGACAGAGATTGGTGGTCTCCTATGGCATTTGTATTTCGAGGTGTTTTCAAAATCTTCGAAAAGTTCATCCTCGAATACAGGAAGTTCCATTTGACTGGAAACTTCCTCTATGGCCTCTGGTTCAGGAGAGGTAGTCTCTATCACGGGTTCGGCAATAGCCGAAGAGGCTTCCTCTAAAACTGGCTCGGGCTCGAACCGGATAGGTTCTAGCGGGGGAGTGTTCTCTAGAATACGATTTAGGAGAGCTTCTCCTTCCGCTGTGGTCTTATGTATAAAAGATCCACCGGCAGATGCATCGAGCAATAGGGCAGACTCTCTACTTAATCCTAGCCAAAAGTGTTGTAACAACACGTGGCTTGGAATAGATAGGTCAGGACCTGACCTGGTCAGGGTCAGAAATCGGTCCCAAGCTGCTCCCGTAGTTTCATTTTCTAATTGTCGGAAGTTGAGAATCTCAGATCGTAGGGAAGCGATTCGAGATATAGGGAAGAATGCAACGCAAAACCTATCACGAAGTTCTTCCCAATCTCCATTTACCATCCCTACGGTTTGGTCGTACCATTGTCTCGCCCTCTCAATGAGTGAGAAAGGAAACAACTTCCAACGCAAAGTTCCTTGTGACAAGCCATAAATTTTTAGGCATTCACAGAGTTGCTCAAACTCCCTTAGATGATGATAGGGATTTTCATAATCCAAGCCTAAAAAGACTTGGTTCTGAACCATGGCTATGAGGCTAGGACGGAGCTCGTAACTAGAAGCTGTGATTGGCTTCGCAGATTGTGGCGTTTTAACGAGCTCGCCCTTAGGAGCTGATAGTTTGGCAATGGTTGGTAGCTCCATTTTGTGGGTTGAAAGAAATATAAAATAGAAGCAAAGGTAGAACAAGGTACACGGGCAACTAGGTTCGGAGATAAACTTGACAACCGTTCCCCGGCAACGGCGCCAGAAATGCTTGTTGGTATTTCTTAGCGAAAGCAGTAAATTCCACAAGTGCACGAAAAGACCGATGTAGCACTTCACCCGGTGATAGACTGGGTATCATAAACTTCACGCAGAACGGTATGGTCAGGTTTAAGTCTTAGCTAAGTTGCCCAGAGGAGAGAGTAGGTAACTAGAAAAATGAGATCTTCTATAAGACGAATCCTTAGAGAAAGATAACTCTACCGCTGAAATGCTTGCTTCGGGCACCGGATCGCACCTGGCAGCAGGTGATGCCGGCCTGTAGCTCTACGCCGTACCCGGACGTGGGGGATTACAAAGGACGGACAGGGCTGTCACCACCTGCCGCCTACCACCTCAACCGTGGAGTACGAGGCAAACGAAGGTAACTAATTAGCTTAGACACCACGTCTACGCCAACGTTACAATTCTAGCGTCGGCCAGGAACATCCGTCTCTATCAGGAGTCCTCTACTAGAACTACCGCCACAAGGACGGTCGACGAACCCGCAAGCAAACAATGATAAAGATAACTTGCTAGAAGGAGCGTACGAATAGATAAACACGAACCTCTTACTTCAAGCGTAAGAAGTCGCCGAGGTACAAGTGAGGAGGGAGCCGACAAATCTGGCACTCCACCTCGTGGAAGACTAGCCTCCGGGAGCACTCGAAAAGAGTTACTCCGCTCTTGACCTCTCTCACTCTCCTACTTCTATTCTAGCTAGAAGCTAGGTATAATGGCTCTACTCTTCCTCTAGTGTAGGCTTGTGGAAGTGGAGAGGGAGGAATGAAGAATGAAGAATGAAAATTGGATGTGTGAAATGAAAGAGAGAAGGGCTTTTATATGTGAAGATGGTCGGTTCCGCACGCCCAAATGACCAAAACACCCTCGCACCGCCCTCTGGAGCATTGAATGTACCGCCTCCAGCCGGCCTGCCCCACCTGGCAGAGGGGAGGGCGCGAGCGCACCAGGGTGCCGCCTCCCCCTGACCGACCTTGGCTGGCGGGCTGGGTCTTTGGCCTGGAGTTGGCCCATGTGGTGTTTCATCACGTTGGTACGTCGGTTTGGCCTTTCTCTTCTTTTCTTCTTGTCTTGCCTTTGGGCCAATTTTATAATTCAAATATTTATTCTCTTTTCTCTAGCTTTTGGCCCAAAATACATGTTTTCCATGAATGCTCCTGCAAAACAAGTGTTCACCAAAACTATGGAGCTTTGTTAGTATAAACCTCCTATCTAGGTGGTTTTTGGTGAACTATGAACCTAAGTTGGCGGGGTTAGATATGCAATAAGGACCGCCTACAGGCGTTTCGAAGGCCGAAGGGCATGGTGACGTAGTAGAACATGCCAACAGGAGTGATGAATGAAGTCGCGAGCTGGTCGGACTCCTTCATTTTAATTTGGTGGTAGCCAGAATAAGCATCAAGGAAGGAAAGAACTTCGCATCCCGCAGTTGAGTCAACGATTTGATCAATTCATGGCAAAGGAAATGGAACTTTAGGACATGCTTTATTCAAACTAGTGTAATCTACACACATCCTCATTTTCCCGTTTTTCTTCTTAACTAGTACAGGATTAGCTAGCCACTCGGGATGATGTACCTCCTTGATGAATCCGGCCTTCTTGAGCTTGTCGACCTCCTCGCGGATGATCCTGCGCTTCTCCTCGTCGAAGCGACACAGGCGTTGTTTGACCGGTCTCGAGCCGGGACGGATCTCCAAGGCGTGCTCGGTGACATCCTCAGAATGCCAGGCATGTCCGAGGGACTCCACGCAAACATGTCGGCGTTTGCGCGGAGAAAGTCGACGAGCACTGCTTCCTATTTGCTGTCGAGGGTGGCGCTGATTGTCAACACCTTGTCACTGGAGGTGCTTGGGTCGAGCATGATCTTCTTGGTATCCTCGGCGGGCTCGAAGCTTCCGGCCTGTCGCTTGGGTTCGGGGATCTCTGCAGCCAGGCTCTCGAGGGTTGCCGCCAGGGCGTTGGTCTCCTCGACGGATTCCCCATACTCGGCGCATTCGACGTCGCAGTCGTATGCGTGCTCGTAGGAGGAGCCGACGGTTATTACACCATTGGGCCCTAGCATCTTGAGCTTGAGGTAAGTGTAGTTGGGGACCGCCATGAATTTGGCATAGCAGGGACGACCGAGGATGGCATGGTAGGTGCCGCAGAACCCAACCACATCGAACGTGAGGGTCTCCTTCCTGAAGTTCGAGCGCGTCCCGAAACAGACAGGTAGGTCGATGCGGCTGAGGGGCAGAGCCTTCTTTCCTGGCACGATTCCGTGGAAGCCCCCTGCACTGGGCTTGAGCTGCGACTTTTTGATGCCGAGCAAGTCGAGGGTCTCCATGTAGATGACGTTGAGACTGCTGCCCCTGTCCATGAGCACGTTGGAGAAGCGAGTGTTGACGATGATGGGGTCAACGACAAGCGGGTAGGACCCGGGGCCGACGACGTGGTCCGGATGGTCGTCACGGTCGAACATGATTGGTGTGTTGGACCAGTCGAGGTACTGGGGCGTAGCCACTCGCACGGAGAAGATCTCCTGACGCTCCCTCTTACGCTGTCGAGGCATGCACTGGGCCGAGGGACCTCCATAGATCATGTAGCAGCTGGAGATGTCGAGGAAGTCATCCTTGTCCCTATTCTTGTCATTATCACCGCCTTTGTCCTTCTTCTATTCTCCCTTCTCGAGGCCTAGGCTCTTGAAGTAGCCTTTGAGCATACGGCAGTCCTCGAGGTTGTGATCGACTGGCCCTTTGTGGTATGGGCAGGGTTCTTTCAGCATCTTGTCGAAGACGCCCCCCTCGGGAGGGGGTCGAGGCTTCTTGCACTCGGCGGCGGTGACGAGATCGTCCTTCACGGCCTCACGCTTGCCTTGCTGACCTCCCTTCTTCTTCTTGCCGTTTTTCTTCGAGCCCTTGCCCGAGCCATCGCCGTTGCCGACCAGCGGCTTGGCGCTATCCTTCTTCTCACCGAAAAGGCGCCGACGGCCTCCTCACCGGCTGCATAGTTGGCGACGATGTCCATCAACCCCTCAACGGTCTTTGGACGATCGCGCCCGAGCTCCCTTACCAACTCCTTGCAAGTGGTGCCTGAAACAAATGCCAAGATGACGTCGTGATCGGGCATGTGCGGTAGCTCGGTACGCTGCTTGGAGAAACATCGGGCGAAGTCTCAAAGAGACTCTCCATGCTGCTGCTTGCAGTTACGGAGGTCCCAGGAATTGCTGGGGCGGATGTAGGTTCCCTTGAAGTTGCCCTCGAAGACCCGGACTAGGTCGGCCCAGTCTCAGATCTGATCGGGGGGGAGCTCCTCGAGCCACCGTTGAGCGGTGTCAGAGAGGAACAACGGAAGTTGTCGTATGATTGCCTTGTCGTCTCGAGCCCCGCCCAGCTGACAAGCTAACTGGAAGTCAGCAAGCCAGAGCTCGGGCTTGGTCTTGCCGTTGTACCTGGTGAGGGTCGTGGGGGGCCTGAATGGGCTTGGCAGTGGCGTACTGCGTATAGACCTGCTGAAGACCCGAGGGCCCGGCGGCTCGGGAGACAGGCGGTCCTCGTCGCTGTCGTAGCGTCCACCACGATGGCCGTGGTAGCCCCGGTCCTCCGCGCCCCCATTCTTGCACCGCCGGTTCTCGATGATGTCGTAGCGGGCGTCCTGGGGCTCGCGATTGTCGACGAGGCGGTCTCGAACCGGCGCGTCCCTCTTTGCTCGGGGGGCCACGTCCTGGTAGACGGAAGCCTCCCTCTCATGGCGGGGGGGCTCGACCGGTCGCTCCGACGCCTCCCCCCAATACCTCAAGGCGGAACTCTTGGCTTGCTGCGCAGCCGCCACCTTGAGGAGACCCTCGACCTCGTTGCGTATCCGTGCGGCCTGTGGATTCGAGGGTGCAGGCATGTTCTTCAGGAGCATGGTTGCGGCGAAAAGGTTCTGGCTTGCTCGAGGGAAACGATTGATGAGGGGTGGCACGGGAGCCTGCTGCGGGTCCGCGTCCTCCACGATCCGCTGGAAGACGTTTCGTGCCCGGCCTTGAACCCTTTCACCGCGCGGGGGCCCATGGCCCTGCTCGAGGGCCTGCTCGATTTGATCCAAGCTCTGGCGATCCTCGTCGAGCTTGGCCTTCATTTCGCGGAGCTGCGCAAGTTGCGCTGCATGGTCATCCTGTGGAAGACGTGGGTCGTCAGGTTCCTGTGGTGGTTCCTCCTAAGCTGGGATAGCAGCGCCACCGTTGGCCGCGCCCGCGCCGCCGTCACCCGCAACTGCGGCAACCGCGAGTGGGTCGGCGGCCAACGGGTCCGCGGTCTCGTCGGTGTTTTCGTCGCCGTCGCCCTGGCCAAGGTAGAAGCACTCCTGTGTGGAGTCGTAACAGCCGGAGTCGGAGTCGTCGGAGTCGGGATCGCCGTAAAAATGTGTCCACGGCCTCCCGGTCCTCTCCTTCTCGAGTTGCCGCCGCAGTGTGCCAAGCCTGTAGCGCCTGGGGCCAGGTGCTCGATCGAAACCGCGGTTCACAGACGCGGACCAAACGGCCTCCAGGCTTACAGCAGCGCGCAGGAGGGGGCTCGAGCGCTCCTCCCGCGTGCCCATGCTGGTATGAATCCTGTTGGCGTACGTCGAGGCGGCGTTGTTGAGGCCGAACAGGAACCGCGGTCGGGTCTCGTAAATCCCATGTGGTAGCAAGTTGGGCAGGCCTTCTGCGGGGGGACCTGCATCGACCGCCGGAGGTGGGGGAGACGCGCGCCGAGTCTGCCCAGAGACAGGCTGGCGGTGGTGGTGCCGGTGGCGCCTCCTCCTTGGAGGAGAGCCATGGTGGTGAGATCGTCGTGGCGCCCCTCCTGAGCGTGGGGGCGAGCTGCGGCCTCCACTTGGGTCACCGATCGAGAGCAGAGCCATGTCGTAGCCTGAGCCAAGCGACACAAACTCCAGACTCCCGAACCAGATCACCGTGTCGCGTGGAAGTGGCGGAGCAGGATCTGCCATCCGAAAAAAGAGCGGGAAACACGCGCTCCGCTACCCGGCGCGCCAACTGTCGGTGTTTCGAGCCCGAGGGCCTAACACCAACTAGTAAATTTACGCCGCATGTTCCCTAATCCGGATGGTGATGCAAGAAGGACACAAGGTTTATCCTGGTTCGGGCAAAAGAAGGCCCTACGTCCAGCGGGGTGAGGAGACTTGTATTATCTTGCACCGAAGTGCTCGTACAAGGGTGGATACAAGCCTGCGAGTGAGTGTGTGCATGTGATGCAGTGTGAGTCGAACTGTCTCCTATGCTAGGCCCTGGCGTCCCCTTTTATAGGCGAAGGGGAGGCTCAGGAGTACAACTGTGCCAAGGGCATACGCATGATGACGTCGAGGGGTTGATGGTGATCAAATCACAAGCACTGTAGCGTCCTGTCATAAGCATGGCCGTCCCTTTACCGCAGGTATGGGCGTCCGTCCTTCCTCCGTCGAGCCGGGGCGCGATCGAGGCGGGAGGTGACCGATGATGGACTGATTCCTGTTGATGTCGTGTCACAAGCGGTTAATACCTATTTTGAGGGTTGCCTCGAGGGGTCGAGGCCCAGGTCGAGGGGACCGAGCCGCAGGAAACGTGGGCCGATCGTTGACCGCTGTGCTTCGAGGGGATGCCGTTCGTGGCACAGTGCTAGGCATGGCGCTACAGCACCACTGTACACCCTGATTTACAGGGCATGGGTGGTAAAGGCTGATGGGATCGGGGCTCAGTCTTACCATGACCGTAGCTGTAGCCATGAAGTTAGGCAGAGAGTGGTTGGAGTCATTTAGTGCCACTGTACGGGTGTCAGGAGTCCCTTTTCGAGGGGTGTGCCCGTCTGCTCGAGGTCTCGATTCGTACGAGGGGTTCTCCGTAACACCCTTGAGGGGTTCCGCTGGTAGCGGCTGTCGGCTCGATCAAACCGAGCCGTTCGTAGCCTGTTGTGGGCTGGCCCAGTATGCCTCGAGACCCATGCCAGGATTGGGTTTGGAGTGTTTTTAGGTGGAATGTGATTTTCAAGAAGACAATGATGGTTCTATTCATCTCATCACCCGGGTTAATGACCCCTCTAATTTAGGTATCCGACAGGGGTATTGGTATTCTACCTGATAGCCTATTGCACCCGAGGAGAAAGTACATGATCTTTGATACTCTCCCAAGTTGGCTTGGAATGCTTCCAACAAGCAGATTGTTAGTAATATGGAGTATTTCAAGCGAACTTAAGTTGCCGAATGTTTCAGGGATGGTCCCGGTGAAATTATTCAGGGAAAGCTCTAGAACAGAGAGGCGCGAAAGCAGACCTATTTCTTTGGGAACACTGCCATGTAGGGAGTTCCCATACAAGTCAAGCTTCCTAAGTTCAGAGCAATTTGAAATTCCATCAGGGTTCATGCCCTGCAAAAGGTTGTTGCTAAGATCAAGGATTTGCAGCTTGCGCAGATGCACGCAGAGAGGCGGTAGCTGCCCAGTTAGGCTGTTTGTGGATAGGTTCAGAGCAACGAGGGATGTCAGATTCCCAAGAGATGGCGATATGTGCCCCTCCAAGCTCTGAGCGAAAAGCTGGAGCCTTGCAACACGCCTTCGTCTTTGTGGGATACTATGGTAAGTATCTGGAGTGCATGTGACACCCTTCCATCTGCGATATTTTTTTTATTTTTAACCTTTTTTAATAATATTTCGGAAAATAACCGTCGATATTTTTATTTTTTAAAACTAACCGTTTTGGTGGCGCCGTCAACCATGGCGCCACAAAGATTTGACGTGGCGGCTGAAGAACGGGCTTCGTGATGACATGGCAGGGTCTATGGCGCCACCATGCATGGCGCCACACTGTGACGCCGTGGATCATGGCGCCACAGACCACGTTGCGGCGCCGCCATGCATGGCGCCACAGTGTTGTGGCGCCGCCATGCAGGGTACCACAGTGTTGTACTGTGGCGCCATGGTTCACGGTGCCACCAAAACAATTAGTTTTAAAAAATAAAAATATCCACGGTCATTTTCTGAAATATTATTAAAAAATGGTTAAAAAAAATATATTCTCCATCTGCAGAAGTGGATGCTTGTGTTCCAGGAGCTCAAGACCCTTGTTGGATCCTTGGTGATTGCCTGCCTGAAATCAAGCAGCGTAAGGAGGTCGCTGTTGTCGTTCGGCTTCAATACTGCGCAATCGCCATTGCTAGCACTGTAAGACAGCAACAAGACGAGCAGGATCTCTACTTTCAAGGACTCCTTTGCACCCATATGTTGTTACTCTTGTGTTGGTTGGTAACTTTTTCTGACCAAGCTGTCTGCAAAAGATAAAAGAAAAACAACTGATGATGAATGGCACAAGCCTAATTTCTAAATATCTGATGATGATCCGATATATGCATGCATGGAGTGATTTATTTTGCTTCGCAATTTTCAGTAGGAAAAATACTTATGTTTCATCAGTATATGCAACTATATATGCAAATTCCATCATCACTAATATATGTAGTCTGAAGACATTTGGCAAGTTTCGCCACAAATTAAGAAACAAACAAGGGTGAAATTAAAGGGAAACGGGCGTGCTTTTAAAGTTTGGATGATGGAACTAAAAAAACGCACCTGGGAGGGATAGTATTCGACTTCTTCACGACTTGGCAGATGGGGGTATGAGCTTCCTTGAATCCCTGGATGGATTTTGCTGGAGAATGATGCATGCAGTAGTTGCTTCCACCCTTCCTCTGAAATTAGACTATACATATGTGTGGATCATTTGTCAATGCATTCACACGAGGCCTTTTTGAATCCTTCAAGCTTTTTTTTTGGGTGAATTTTTGAATCCTTCAAACTAGCAGCAGTGTCACTGACCAGGTCACCACACAACCGGGTATTGTTGTTGTGGTTAGAGGAGGACTGCGACTGCCAACATGCGGCTTATACCTCCAAATGCCGAGGTTAGGTATTCACATTTTTCTTGCTCCGTTTTTAACCAAAACAATCTCCCAATCCATAACTGTTGGAAAGATAAAAAAAAACCCATCTCCAACAACCCCCAAACTCAAACCTCAATCTTTTGGCACTTGGAAAAAATTGACACTGGCGCACGGATAAATTTGTGCCCTTCTCCATCAGGCAAATCTAAGGTGAAAGGAGGTAGGAAAGAATAACAAGCACGGCAGAATTACTGGTACTATAAATGTAAAAGAGAGAAAATATAAAAATGATTGGGTGATTTGGAAATGTTTCAGGATTTTTTATTAAAATTACCTTCTACTCCCTTTGTTCCACAAATAAGTGCAATTCTTTGACTTCTACGATTCTTGTTTGACTGATCATCTTATTCAAAAAGTTTTAATAAATATTATTTATTTTGTTTTGTCTTAATTTATCATTAAAAATATTTTTATAATGATTTGTTTATTTTATTATTTGCATAAGAAATTTAAATAAGACGAATGGTCAAACAAGAATTGTAAAAGTCAAACAATTGCACTTACTATTTGTGGGACGGAGGAAGTATCTTTTACGAGCTTATTTTTTGAAACTGTTGAGCTGTTATCATATTCGCCTTTTCTTCAATGGCCTTAAGCAATTCGTGCTGTGCCTGCCTGGGTTCTTCAAAACCCACACCACACCACACGCCGGGAAACGCCGTCCTCCCCTTAGGGCAGGTATATTGCTACACGTAAGCGATCTCATACGCCGTCTTATGCACTGTCATATAGAATTTTTGATGATTTGGAGAAAAGAGAGAGGTGAGAAAGAATGAGGTCGTTGCTTCGCGAAACAACCATCTCATGAGCTAAAATTTAGTACTATGAGACAACAATTTTACCATTTGTATGAGTTATTGTTGCCATGCACTTCACAATCCTATCTTTACTCTCTCCATAAATTAAGAAATTCTGAATTGCTATGAGACAACTTAAAAGGATAACCATTGTACATATAGTCTATTAAGTCGTCTTAAATTTCGTGGCACCCTATTACACTAGTTATGAGGCAACGCCAATGTACCTGCCCTTAAACCCTCCCCAACCTCTCTAGTCCACACGCCTGCCGCTCTCTAGTGAGTCTAGTCCACTTCTCTCTCCATCCGCGTACAGCACACCTGATCCCCCACTTCATTGAAGAGGTCGAGTGGTGGGAGGGGTGCGCGGGGGAGATGGGGGTGGCGGCCGCGGCAGAGACGCAGGGGATGACGGCGTACCAGATGGAGTGGGAGTGGAACGTGCAGGAGAATAAGCGCAAGATGGAGGCGCTCAACCTGCACCACCTCTCCGCTGCCATCAAGGAGGCCCCCAAGACCCCTTCCCCCTGGTGTGATGCGGATGCCACGCCCGTCTCTGTTGCTGCCTCCTTCATTCGTCTCCATGTTACGACCCTTTGCCGCTGGCGAGATGCCGAGACATGAGAAGTAGCGAGTGGATCACCGCCAATGAGCAGAGACACCTCTGTCGCTTGCGTGTTCGATTTCTCAAATGAATAAAGTTGTCTGTTACAAGCAAGGGCGATGGCCTATATGCTCATCCCCGACACCGGCACGATGGCCCACTAGTCATTGACTCAAAGTTCACGACGAAAGAGATGATACACACGGCGTTTATATGAATACGCCAACGACTTCATAATCCGCCTTCTCTCACTCTTGGGCCGTAGACGGACGGGCTTCATCTTCAGTGGGCTGGGCCGTAACAACTCCCCCGCTGGAAAGTCTGCTTGACCCCAAGCAGGTGCTTCCAGAAAATGATGCTTTAACACACTGTAATCCTCCCAAGTCGCTGAAGAAGCAGGTAATCTAGTCCAAGTAACCAACACCTGTGTAATGGCGCGATTACCTTTCTTGACAAGCCGTCGCTGCAGCACTTGCTCAGGTACGGCTTTAGAAGCTTGCAGGTCAGTCACAGATGGTAATTCGGAGTAGACAGGAGTATAATCCAGAATGAAAGGTTTCAGCTGAGAAATGTGAAATACCGGATGAACCTCACTATGATCAGGCAAGTTGAGTTTATAAGCCACCGAACCCACCTTTTGAAGCACTGTATATGGTCCGAAAAACTTGTAGGACAGCTTGGGATAAGGTCGACTAGCCACCGACGACTGAGTATAGGGTTGCAGCCGGAGTAGGACCTGATCACCAACTGAAAAAGATTTGTCAGTACGCTTGAAAGTCCCTAGTTTGGTTTTGGCTAATTGATGAAACCTAGGACTAACCTTGTTTATCTAAAGTGGTTGATTTAGAGAAAGGTTGTCCACATGATGAGCTTATTGCATATGAGGCATGACACATGTCATGTGATCAAAGATGAAGATCAAGACGATGCTTGGCTCCATGGACCGGTGTTGAAGGTGAAGGGCTAGTCGAGAATTCGGAGTGAAGGACCATGCGATGGTGAAGCTCGGGCAAGACTAGGCGCCGATGGACCGATGCACGGTGAAGGGCAAGTGAAGTCGAGGTCGATGGATCGAGACGGTCACATGATGGTGTGAAGTGTTCATATCATTTGGAGGAACAAAATGGGCTCAAGGCAAAGGTATAACCGATAGGGCCATTTTGTTTTGCACTCAAGACACCATAGAGGGTGTGAGTGGTTTAGGATCGATAGCCGCACTATTAAGAAGGGAAGTCTTATCGGCTATTCGACACATGGGTGCCACTAGGTGAATTCATGAAGTGCATTGCATGTAGGACCTAGTGAGCTAACCTAACCTTTGGGAAATGGTTGTGAAAAGCTAACACACAAACACATGGAGATGTACACTTGGTGGTGTTGGCACATTTACAAAGGTGGCGTTTGGGCGCGCTGTGGTTTGCAGGGTAGAGATGGGTTTGGGTCCCTCTCTTCCTCCCGCCGAGCCTGTAAGGCGGGATTCGGCGCTTTTGGGAAAAATGGATGCATATTTTCTATTGCGCCGAATGCAAAATTTGGTTGAAATCATGCCATCTCTGTTGATCAAGTTGGTGTACTTGTTGGATAGCATGTTGGAGAACTTGGATCGACGGCACGGCGAAAGGCAGCTCTGCAGGAGGCGCCGGACGCGCCTTGGGAGGCGTCGGACGCGTCCGGCGCATTGTGGCATGGCTCGAGGTGGCTGGCTGGGCGCAGAGACCGTCGGACGCGGCGGTGGACGCGTCCGGCGGCGGCGGGACGCGGACGAAAGTTTACGGTCTCGGGCGTTGCAGAAAAGTCGGTCGGACGCGCGGCGGACGCGGCCGCCCGGACGCGTCCGGCGTGGTCCCGCGAGGGCTCGAGGTTGAGCTGCGACGCGCGCGGACGCACGCGTCGGACTCGGGCGGTTCACTGTTCATCGTCCGGCGCTCGGTGGATTCGAACGGAGAAGTTCCAACGGTCGGGTGACGTGGCGCGCTGAAGAGCGCCGGACGCGTCCGGCGCGTGTTGCGGAGTCAGCCCGAGGGGCAACGGCTAGTTTGAAGAGTTTGGGCTATAAATAGATGGGAGGCCGGGCTTGGCTCCCTCTCTTGGCCATTTTCTCATCCCTTGTGCATTCTTTGAGCTAAGAGACTCTCTCCCACTCTTCTCCCTTGCTTGGTTGTTCATCCTAAGTGAGATTGAGTGAATCACCTAGTGCATTGCATTGCTTGAGGGCATCTAGTGGCACTTGTGGGTGGTTTCGCCGGTGGATTTCTTGTTACTCTTGGAGAGTACCGCTCCTAGCCGGCTTGGAGATTGTTGGAGGCGTTGGCAAGAGAAGGTGATTGTTCTTGGCCACCTCCGGTTGTTTGTGAGAGGTTTGAGCTCACCTAGTGGGGATCACGAAGAGCATCCTAGTGGATTGCGCGTGTCGTTGAGTACCTCGCTTGAGAGTGGTGTCTTGCGGTGCCTTGCGGGGCGAGCCTTGAGGGGCTAGTGACTTGAGGGTCACACCGAAGAACCATCTAGGTGTTGGTCGACACAACCGGTGACTAGCTTGGCGGTGCCCAAGTGAACACCGGGTGAACAAAAACAATTGTGTTCATCTTTGTTCCCGGTGATTGGTTGTCATCGATTGTGTGTTGCCGATTGTGATTGATTGCTCATTCTCTTGGTGATTGGCAACCTCGACTCGACACGTCGGTATAACAAGCTCCTACCCTCTCTTGTATTACTTTGATTACATTCTTGCAAAGTAGAATTGCTTGCGTGGTCGGTCGGGAACCACATCTTGTGTAGACTAAATCCCGTGGGTAGAATTGCTTGTGTGGTCGGTCGGGAACCACTTCTTGTGTAGACTAAATCCCGTGGGTAGAACTCTTGATCACTAGTGGTAGCTTTTGTGTGTACTAGTGATCACCTACTAGAATTGCTTGGATAGGAGGCTTGCAACATCTAGTAGGCTAAGCATAACTTGCTTTCCGCCGTTTGTGTATCTAACGAAGTTTGCTTAGTGAGTTTGTAGAAATTTTTATAGGCTATTCACCCCCTCTAGCCATCTAGGACCTTTCAAGTGGTATCAGAGCCGAGGTCACCGTTTTTGTGCAAGGCTTAACATCCTACGGTGTTAAGATGGCTCAAATTGTGTTCAACCATGTTGGGGGCAAACCGCCTATGTTTGATGGAGTTAGTTCTTTTGACCATTGGAAGAGAAAGATGATCATGTATCTCGGTTCAATTCAAGAGAGAGTCTTGCAAGTTACTTTGCATGACTATGCTATTCTTGATAATGATCATCTCACCGATGAAGATAGAGCCAACACAACATGCAATAGAATGGCTCTCAATACCTTATACAATGGCATTGAGACAAAGGTGTTTGAGGGGATCAAGGACTTGGAGCGTGCAAGTGAAGTGTGGACAAGGTTGGGTGAGACCTACGAGGGCACCAAGGTTGTGAAGAGTGCCAAGTTATATGGACTCAAAAGTGAGTTCGAGAACTTCAAGAAGAAGGAGGATGAAACAATCATTGAAATGTTTCATCGCTTGCAAGTGATTGTAAATGATCTCAAGAGTTTGGGGCACAAGACAAAAGATGAAGACTTTTGTCATAAGTTCTTGATTTGCTTGCCGAGGAGCTTCAAGATGTTGAAGCTTATGCTACAAAGAGATGGGCTTGAAGGCAAGAAGCCAAATGATTTGCTTGGTGAAGTCTTGACATATGATAAGTTTGATCAGGATGATGAGAAGGTGGAAGAGGAGAAGAAGAAGAAGACCATGGCATTCCAAGCCACATCCTCCAAGGGCAAAGCACCAATCTTTGAAGAAGAAGAAACCAATGAGGAAGATGGTGACTTTGAGATTGATGATGAGGCACTTGCTCTTGTGGTGAAGAAGATGGGACACATGTTCATCAAGAGAAGAGGCTTCAAGAGAAACAACTTCAAGAAGCAAGAGCAACCAAGAAAGTGCTTCAATTGTGATAGCACCGAGCATCTACAAGCCGAATGCCCATATGAGAAGAAGAAGAACTACAACAAGGGCAAGTTTGAGAAGAAGAAGCATGAGGCCAAGATGACACTCAAGAAGGGCAAGAATGGTGCATTTGTGGTCACTTGGGAGAGTGACAATGATGATGAAGATGAAGATACAAGCAACAAGGCTATGGCTTCCATCGCCATCAACAAGAAGCCTTCATTATTCTCTTCATCACCATCGTGCTTCATGGCCAAGGAAACCAAGGTACAATATGATGATAGTGATGATGATAGTGAGATGGAATATGCTCACGATGTTGATAATGTTGATGATGATGATGAACCGACTAAGGATCAATTATATGACTTGATGCAAGAAACTAGAGATATAGCTATTGCCAAGGAAAAGGAGTGCAAGAAGCTTTCAATGAAAGTAGAAATACTTGAGAAAGCCCTAGGTGAGCTTATGACCACTCATGAGAGTCTAGTGGTAGACCATGAGAAGCTTGGTGATGCTCATTCTAAGCTTAAAGAAGCTCACTCACTTCTACTTGAGCAACAAGCAAAGAAAGTGGTGATTGCATCATGTGATATAGGTCTTACTTGTGACATCATTGATGAGTCATTTTATCAACCTATCATCATGACAAATGCTAACCCTTCTTGTAGCACATCATCCACCACCACCACCGACTCTATCTCCACTACTAGTGATGGCTTCACTTGTGATGCTACACTAATGGTAGAGAATGAGACCCTCAAGAAGGAGGTGGATGAGCTCACTCATGCCTTAGGCAAAGCCTATGGTGGTGAGGCCCGCTTGCTAAAGTGCTTGGGTAGCCAAAGGTTCTCTCTTAACAAAGAGGGATTGGGCTATAACCCCAAGAAAGGCAAGTCGGCCTTTGCAACTCCAAAGCCTAGCTTTGTGAAGAGCAATGGTCGGTTTTGCTATAGATGCAAGCAAGTTGGGCACCTAGAGCAAAATTGCAACAAGAAGCAACAAAACAAGAAACTTGACAATGCTATACCTTTTGATTCTTGTTATGTGCTTACCAAGGGTGTGAAAGGTGTACAAGCTAAGTTTGTTGGTACACCCATTGTTGGCCCAAAGAAGAAGGCAATTTGGGTACCAAAGAGCTTAGTCACTAACCTACAAGGACCCAAGCAAAAATGGGTACCTAAGCTTCATTGATTTGCTTGTAGGTGAATTATAAAGCCGGAGGAAGGCATTGGATTATTGATAGTGGGTGTTCTCAACACATGACCGGCACATCAAGAATGTTTGATTCAATTGAGAAGAATGATAGTGGCATTGAGTCAATTACTTTTGGCAATAACAAGAAAGGCAAGGTTGTTGGTTTGGGCAAGATTGCAATATCAAATGACATGAGTATCTCCAATGTGATGCTAGTTGAAAGCTTGGATTTCAATCTTCTCCGTGGCACAAATTTGTGATCGAGGCTACAAGTGCATTTTTGGGGCAAATGATGTTGAGGTAGTTTCTCTTGATGGCTCCAACTTGGTGTTCAAAGGCTTTAGATATGAGAATCTCTATCTTGTTGATTTCAACACTAGTGAAGCTTCTTTGACAACATGTTTGATATCAAAATCAAGTTTGGGTTGGCTTTGGCATAGAAGGCTTGGGCATGTTGGCATGAAACAATTGAAGAAGCTCACACAACACAATCTTGTTGAAGGCTTGAAAGATGTTGTATTTGAGAAGGACAAGTTGTGTAGTGCATGTCAAGCCGGAAGCAAGTTGGAAGCTCACATCCAAAGAAGAGTATAATGAGCACATGCAAGGCATTTGAGTTGTTGCACATGGATCTATTTGGCCCAACTACATACACAAGTATTGGTGGCAACAAGTATGGGTTTGTCATAGTGGATGACTTCACAAGATTTACATGGGTATTCTTTCTTAGTGACAAGAGTGAAGTGTATGACACCTTCAAGACCTTTCTCACTAGAGTTCACAATGAGTTTGACATGAGAATCAAGAAAGTGAGAAGTGACAATGGGAGTGAGTTCAAGAATACAAGAATGGAAGAATTGTGTGATCACTATGGCATTGGTCATCAATTCTCACCAAATACACTCCACAATCAAATGGCCTAGTTGAGAGGAAGAATAGAACATTGCTTGATATGGCTAGATCAATGCTTCATGAGTACAATGTTAGTCAATCATTTTGGGATGAAGCAATCAACACGGCATGTTATTACATCAATAGGCTCTATTGTCATACTTTGCTAGAGAAGACCCCATATGAGTTACTTCATGGAAGAAAGCCCAATATTGGTTATTTTAGAGTGTTTGGTTGCAAATGCTACATCTTGAGAAAGGGCACTAGATTGGGGAAGTTTGAAAAGAGATGTGATGAAGGGTTCCTACTCGGTTATTCAACTACAAGCAAGGCTTATAGAGTTTGGAACAACTCAAGTGGCACTCTAGAGGAAGTCCATGATGTGCAATTTGATGAAACCAATGGGTCACAAGATGAAGATGAGAATCTAGAAGATGTTGGAGGAACTCAATTAGTTGAAGCTATGAAGAACATGGACATTGGTGACATAAGAGCAAAGCAAGTGGTTGATGTACAAGATGATAAAGATGAAGTGCTCAATTCTCCATTGAGGCAAACTAGCAATGCTCAAGTGCAAGATCATGGTGCTAGATCGTCAAATGAAGATAAGTCAAGTGATCAATCAAGCTCAAGCAATCAAGTGCAAGTGCTACAACCACAACATATTGCAAGAGATCACCCAATTGATAGTGTTATTGGTGATATTAGAAGTGGTGTGCAAACAAGATCAAGAGTGGCTATGATTTGTGAGTATGCATCATTTGTGTCAACCAAAGAGCCAAAGAAAGTTGAGGAAGCCTTGGATGATGCCGATTGGATCATGGCAATGCAAGAAGAGCTTAATAACTTCACAAGAAATGATGTGTGGGAGTTAGTTGAGAGGCCGGAGGATCACAATGTCATTGGAACCAAATGGGTTTTCAAGAACAAGCAAGATCAAGATGGTGTTGTGATTAGAAACAAAGCAAGACTAGTTGCACAAGGCTATACTCAAGTTGAAGGTCTTGACTATGATGAAACATATGCTCCCGTGGCAAGATTGGAGGCAATAAGGATTCTATTGGCTTATGCATGTGCCCACAACATCAAGTTATATCAAATGGATGTCAAGAGTGCATTTCTCAATGGGATCATCAATGAGCTAGTATATGTTGAGCAACCTCCCGGTTTTGAAGATGAGAAGAAGCCCAACCATGTGTACAAGTTGAAGAAAGCTTTGTATGGCTTGAAACAAGCACCTAGAGCATGGTATGAGAGATTGAAGACTTTTCTTCACTCCAAGGGGTTCATTATGGGCAAGGTTGATACTACTCTATTCACCAAGAAGATTGGTAATGATCTCTTCATTGTGCAAATCTATGTTGATGATATCATCTTTGGATCAACCAATCAAGCATATTGTGAAGAATTTGGTGAAATGATGGCAAATGAGTTTGAGATGTCCATGATTGGTGAACTTAGCTATTTCCTTGGTCTTCAAGTCAAGCAATTGAAGAATGGGACATTTGTGAGTCAAGGGAAATACATAAGGGACATGTTGAAAAAGTTTGGAATGCAAGATGCAAAGCCAATCTCAACTCCAATGGGCACAAATGGGAATCTTGATAGTGATCATGATGGCAATATGGTGAATCAAAAGGATTATCGGTCATTGATTGGAAGCCTACTCTATGTCACCGCATCAAGGCCGGATGTCATGTTTAGTGTTTGCATGTGTGCTAGATATCAAGCCTCACCTAGAGAGAGTCATCTCACGGCCGCAAAAAGAATATTGAGGTACTTGAAGCAAACAAGAGATGTTGGACTATGGTATCCTAAGGGGTCAAAGTTTGAATTGATTGGATATTCGGACTCCGACTATGGTGGTTGCAAGATCAATAGAAAGAGCACAAGTGGTACATGTCAACTTCTTGGAAGATCACTTGTGTCATGGTCCTCAAAGAAACAAAATAGTGTGGCAATCTCTACCGCCGAAGCCGAATATGTTAGTGCGGGGAGTTGTTGTGCACAATTGCTTTGGATGAAGTCAACTTTGAAGGATTATGGCATCAACTTCAAGAATGTGCCATTGTTTTGTGACAATGAAAGTGCAATCAAGATGACACAAAACCCGGTTCAACATGGAAGAACAAAGCACATTGACATAAGGCATCACTTCATAAGAGATCATCAACAAAAGGGTGACATTTCCATTGAAAGTGTGGGTACCGATGATCAACTTGCCGACATCCTCACCAAGCCACTTGATGAAAGAAGGTTTTGCAAGCTAAGGAATGAGTTGAACATTCTTGACTTCTCAAACATGTGTTGAATGCACCCCACCACTTATTGACATGCCTCTCCTTCGACAAAGCAAGGTACCATTGTGTGACATGTCATTCATTCTTAGGATTATACTTGTGGTAGCACATGTAGACATACAAGGTGCATTTGGAGCATTCATGATAAATCAAATGTGTTTGATGTATATATGTTTACCACTATTGCTTCTATGTTTTGCTTGATCTAGTGGTGACATATGACATGTTTATGGGCTTGCAATCCTAGTGTTGAATCTAGAATATTTGCTACAAGTGTTTAATTCAACATAGGCAAGATAACCCTTGTCATGAGGTGTGAAGAAGCTTGTCTTTGGTTCAAACCGAATTAAATGTCTTTGGCAAGTGGTCTAGATTGAACCAATTTTGACTAAAGTTTTGTTTACTCCATCAAAGTCCTTTTCTCTCCACAATTTGATCCCATTTTGGGCAATTGTTGACAAAGGGGGAGAGAAAAAGATGATTGAACATGATAAAGGGGTAAATAAAATTTTGATGCACACAAGAAGGGGGAGCAAGCTCATGAAAAAGTTGTTGCATTTGTTTGTGCATTCTCATATGACTTGCTCATGGCACCTAGTTTTAAAGTTTTATACAAGTGGTGTCCCCTTGCTTGTGTGGTGCAATGCTAGTATAGAACTTGATTGATGAAATGATCTACTAGCATGCATAGGTTGTAACTAGACTCCCTTGCTTTAACAAGTGGTTCAAGAACTTTGCTTATAATGTTGATCTCACGGGGTTCTTGAGTTTTTGATGGATGTCTAGTTACTTCATGGTGCTAAGGATGGTGTAAATTGCAACTCCGATTGGTATCACGCTTCAAAGGTCCATTTCTTACACCTTAGCATCATTTTGGTAGAATTACTCTCCCCACAATCTTATCCATGCATATGTGCAAAGCTTCAAATCCAAACTCTATGCACATATTTAGGGGAGCAATACTACCAAAACCGAACTTGCTATAGTTGTCCAAATTTCTCTTGTGAGCTTAATGATTGGACAAGTATGACAAGTTCAAAATCTTTATTATAAAATCATCTTTGTTGAGGTTGTCATCAATTACCAAAAAGCTGGGGAGATTGAAAGTCCCTAGTTTGGTTTTGGCTAATTGATGAAACCTAGGACTAACCTTGTTTATCTAAAGTGGTTGATTTAGAGAAAGGTTGTCCACATGATGAGCTTATTGCATATGAGGCATGACACATGTCATGTGATCAAAGATGAAGATCAAGACGATGCTTGGCTCCATGGACCGGTGTTGAAGGTGAAGGGCTAGTCGAGAATTCGGAGTGAAGGACCATGCGATGGTGAAGCTCGGGCAAGACTAGGCGCCGATGGACCGATGCACGGTGAAGGGCAAGTGAAGTCGAGGTCGATGGATCGAGACGGTCACATGATGGTGTGAAGTGTTCATATCATTTGGAGGAACAAAATGGGCTCAAGGCAAAGGTATAACCGATAGGGCCATTTTGTTTTGCACTCAAGACACCATAGAGGGTGTGAGTGGTTTAGGATCGATAGCCGCACTATTAAGAAGGGAAGTCTTATCGGCTATTCGACACATGGGTGCCACTAGGTGAATTCATGAAGTGCATTGCATGTAGGACCTAGTGAGCTAACCTAACCTTTGGGAAATGGTTGTGAAAAGCTAACACACAAACACATGGAGATGTACACTTGGTGGTGTTGGCACATTTACAAAGGTGGCGTTTGGGCGCGCTGTGGTTTGCAGGGTAGAGATGGGTTTGGGTCCCTCTCTTCCTCCCGCCGAGCTCAGTAAGGCGGGATTCGCGCTTTGGGAAAAATGGATGCATATTTTCTATTGCGCCGAATGCAAAATTTGGTTGAAATCATGCCATCTCTGATCAAGTTGGTGTACTTGTTGGATAGCATGTTGGAGAACTTGGATCGACGGCACGGCGAAAGGCGGCTTCTGCGGAGCGCCGGACACGCTTTGGGAGGCGCGTCGGACGCGTCCGGCGCATTGTGGCATGGCTCGAGGTGGCCGGCTGGGCGCAGACCGTCGGACGCGGCGGTGGACGCGTCCGGCGGGCGGCCGGACGCGACCGAAAGTTTCGGTCTCGGGCGTTACGGCCAGTGCTCGGCCGGACGCGCGGCGGACGCGGCCGCGACGCGTCCGGGCGTGGTCCCGCGAGGGCTCGAGGTTGAGCTGCTGACGCGGGCCGGACGCGCGCGTCGGACTCGGGCGGTTCACTGTTCATCATCCGGCCTCGGTGATTCGAACGGAGAAGTTCCAACGGCCGGGTGACGTGGCGCTGCGGGAAGAGCGCCGACGCGTCCGGCGAGCAGCGGCGGGGGACGCGTCCGCGTGTTGCGGAGTCAGCCCGAGGGGCAACGGCTAGTTTGAAGAGTTTGGGCTATAAATAGATGGGAGGCCGGGCTTGGCTCCCTCTGGCCATTTTCTCATCCCTTGTGCATTCTTTGAGCTAAGAGACTCTCTCCCACTCTTCTCCCTTGCTTGGTTGTTCATCCTAAGTGAGATTGAGTGAATCACCTAGTGCATTGCATTGCTTGAGGGCATCTAGTGGCACTTGTGGGTGGTTTCGCCGGTGGATTTCTTGTTACTCTTGGAGAGTACCGCTCCTAGCCGGCTTGGAGATTGTTGGAGGCGTTGGCAAGAGAAGGTGATTGTTCTTGGCCACCTCCGGTTGTTTGTGAGAGGTTTGAGCTCACCTAGTGGGGATCACGAAGAGCATCCTAGTGGATTGCGCGTGTCGTTGAGTACCTCGCTTGAGAGTGGTGTCTTGCGGTGCCTTGCGGGCGAGCCTTGAGGGGCTAGTGACTTGAGGGTCACACCGAAGAACCATCTAGGTGTTGGTCGACACAACCGGTGACTAGCTTGGCGGTGCCCAAGTGAACACCGGGTGAACAAAAACAATTGTGTTCATCTTTGTTCCCGGTGATTGGTTGTCATCGATTGTGTGTTGCCGATTGTGATTGATTGCTCATTCTCTTGGTGATTGGCAACCTCGACTCGACACGTCGGTATAACAAGCTCCTACCCTCTCTTGTATTACTTTGATTACATTCTTGCAAAGTAGAATTGTTTGCGTGGTCGGTCGGGAACCACATCTTGTGTAGACTAAATCCCGTGGGTAGAATTGCTTGTGTGGTCGGTCGGGAACCACTTCTTGTGTAGACTAAATCCCGTGGGTAGAACTCTTGATCACTAGTGGTAGCTTTTGTGTGTACTAGTGATCACCTACTAGAATTGCTTGGATAGAGGCTTGCAACATCTAGTAGGCTAAGCATAACTTGCTTTCCGCCGTTTGTGTATCTAACGAAGTTTGCTTAGTGAGTTTGTAGAAATTTTTATAGGCTATTCACCCCCTCTAGCCATCTAGGACCTTTCAACGCTGCCTGTCAGCCTGCATCTTCATCCTATTCTGTGCCTGATGCAATCTGGTTTTCAGCATTTCCAAATGTTTCTCCCTGGTAATGATCAACTCAGTCACAGACATGGGACTGTCAGCCATAGGAACAGTATTAAGACCCAAGTTTGGTTCTGCTCCATACAGAGCCATGCAAGGAGAACAGCCAAGTGCAGTGTGATATGAAGAATTATACCACAGCTGAGCTAAAGATAACCAATTCTTCCAATCTTTGGGAGAGTCTTGAACAGCACACCTCAAATACATCTCCAAACATTAGTTTACTCTCTCAGTCTGACCATCTGTCCGTGGGTAATAAGCAGTGGACAGATTGAGCTTGCATCTGTAAGAAGTCAGGAGATGTTGCCAAAATGTGCAAATGAACACCTTGTCCCTATCACTGACAATACTATTGGGTAGACCATGCATTTTTACCATTGTTTCCATAAATACTTTTGCAACCGTAGCAGCAGTGTAAGGGTGCTTAAGAGGAATAAAATGGGCAAACTTGGTAAGCCTATCCACTATCACAAAGATAACAGTAAAGCCTTCAGAAGATGGGAGGCCTTCAATGAAATCCATTGACAGGTCCTGCCAGATACCTTGTGGGATAGGTAAAGGCTGAAGTAGTCCAGCTAGGTGCCCATGGGAGTGTTTTGTATGCTGGCAAATAGCACACTGCTTCACAAAATTCTCAATGTCCTGTTTCATCCCCTTCCAGCAGAAAAGTTTCTTGAGTCTGAAATAAGTAGCTCCCACACCTGAGTGACCCCCAATAGCTGATGAATGAAAAGCAGCTATGATCTTGGTCCACAAAGCTGTATTATTTCCAATCCAGATTATAGAGCCTTTTTTTTATCAACCCTTTATCCAATACATAACCTTGTGGATCTGGGCAGTGAATAGCCAATTTGGCTAAGAATTCTTGGCATAAGAATTTAGGACCTCTTGCACCCACTGTAGATGTAACTGAGATACAATGTGCAAAGTCATCAGATGAGGCATTCGGAGAGGGCATCTGCAAAGATGATTCTCTTTACCTTTTCTATACACAATCTTGAAATCTATACCCATCAGTCTTGTCATCACTTTCCTCTGCATGTCAGAATGCAGGTTCTACTCATTAAGGTATGACAATGATTTGTGGTCAGTCAATATAGTAAACTGCTCTCTCTGCAGATATGTCCTCCATTTTTCAATGGCCATGATCAGTGCCAGAAATTCTTTCTCATAGATTGAGAGGTGCTTGTGCTTATCACTGAGTGCTTTGCTTAGATATGCCAGAGGTCTTCCCTGCTGCATGAGGATTGCCCCCACACCTTCACCACAAGCATCAGTTTCAACTTGGAATGGTTGACTAAAATCTGGCAGAGCAAGAACAGGAGTACTAGCCATAGCCCCCTTCAAGTTTGCAAAAGCCTCCTGAGCCTGGGCAGACCACTGAAAAGTTTTGAGCCTGAGCACTGCTGTCAAAGGTTTTGCAATGATCCCATAGTTTTTCACAAATTTCCTATAGTAACCAATGAGGCCTAGGAAACCTCTCAACTCAGTAAAATTGGTAGGAGGTGGCCATTTGAGCATATCAGCTATCTTGGAACTATCAGTAGCAACCCCTTTGTCAGAAATAATATGCCCCAAATAGTCAATACTGGATGTTGCAAAGGTACATTTGGATGACTTGAGATAGAATTTGTTAGCCCCGAGTACTTGCAAATACTTCCTCCACATGTTC
Source organism: Themeda triandra (assembly GCA_018135685.1). Lineage (NCBI taxonomy): Eukaryota > Viridiplantae > Streptophyta > Magnoliopsida > Poales > Poaceae > Themeda > Themeda triandra. The sequence continues at coordinate 19,693 of JAENPR010001812.1, read as the reverse complement.
TAGATGCTCTTCCATACTCTTACTATAGATTAAAATGTCATCCAGAAACACTAACACAAATTTCCTCAGGAAAGGTTGTAACAACTGATTCATGATGCATTGAAAAGTAGCTGGGGCATTAGTTAAACCAAAGGGCATTACCTTGAATTCATAATGTCCCCGCTGTGTTTTGAAGGCAGTTTTGTATTCATCCTTAGGCAACATCCGAATTTGATGATAACCAGCTTTCATGTCCAATTTGGTGAAAAATTTTGAACCAGCCAACTCATCTAGGATCTCATCCACTATTGGCATAGGGAACTTGTTCTTTATAGTCATTGCATTGAGTTTTCTGTAATCCACACAGAATCTCCACTACCCATCTTTTTTCTTAACCAGCAATACTGGAGAAGCAAATGGACTGTGACTGTGAGTGATCAGTCCAGCCTCTAACAGTTGCTTGACTTGTGATTCAATCTCATCTTTATGTTGAGGGGAGTAATGGTATGGTCTAGCATTCACAGGGACAACATCAGGATATAATGTAATGGCATGATCATAAGTCCTATGTGGTGGTAAACTGTTTGGATCCTGAAACAAATCAGCATATTGCACCAATAGCTTCCTGATTACAGGCATTTGACTGCTCTGGGACTTAGTAGTTACCCCAGATTCAACAGTAGGAGGATCAACAATAGCATAAGCCCAGATATCCTAACCTTTGATAGATTTGTACACTTGCCTTGCACTAATAGCACTGACCTGAACTGCATCATCTTTGAGGCCCTGCAGAGTAATTGTTCTCCCCTGATAAGGAAATGATATTGTCTTAGCTTCCCAATCACAATTCATTGGGTTCATGGTTGTTAACCAGTCATACCCTAGTATAGCATCATAGGGTAATGTATCCATCACAATCATATCAGTTTGAAAAGTATGTCCCTGAATATACCACTTCATGTTCTTCACCTGAGCTACAGCATTCATGACAGTATCATTGGGCATCTTTACTTTGTAAGCAGGTATGGGAGTAGTAGGAATGTTGTTGAGATAGACAAATTCAGACTTCACAAAACTATGTGAACTCCCAGAATCCACCAAGATCAGCATAGTGTGTCCTTGCACTTGAGCCTTAGCCTGATAGCATTGGGAAGAGTTGTCCCAGTTATAGCATTAATAGACAACTGACCAAAATCCTCACTAAGAGCATCTTGTATGGCCATGTCATTGAGCACCTCATCATCAATGGGTCTATCTAAGTCATTGACTACCATTGCATTCAACTGTGGCTTCCCTTTCATTCTGCACTTCTCTGCATGACCTGGTTCATATTTGTCCCCACATTTATAACAGAGATTGTTAGCCTTCCTATAATCTCGAAGTTGCCTGTCACTCCATAGATTACCAGTGATGGTCTGTGGTTTGCCTTCTGGCTTGTTCATAGGCTGTTTGCCCTTAGCTTGATACTTGAGCTTGTTTCTCTCCATAGTTTTATATTGGATCTTGGCAATGACCATGGCCTCTTCCACAGTTGTAGGCCTTTGTGGTTCCACCACTGCTCTGATGTCATCCATGAGCCCTCTGATATATTGCTTGGTAAAGAACCTTTCATCATGAGGAGTACCATTCATGGACACATCATATTGTAAGGATCTGTACTACTCAGTATACTCTTCCACGGTTGCAGTCTGCTTCAGATCCAACAAATCACTTAGAGCTGTGTCATAGTCATCAGCACCAAACTGAGTAATGAGAGCCTGTTTGAACTGAATCTAGATCAGTGTTGGGTGCTGTATCTTAAACACTTGCCACCACTTAGCAGCATTCTCTTGCAGATGCATTGGTGCAATTTCCATCCACAGTTCAGCAGGTACTCTATATATCTTGAAGAAATTTTGACATTTATCTCGCCACACTTTTGGTTAATGACCATCAAATGTAGGAAACAACAGTTTAGGCGGTATGTGATGAGGCAAATGACCTGTTCTGTCCTGATGGTTTTTCTGACGATGAGAAGCTTCACCCCTTGGTCTGTTCTGAGAAGGTGCAAAGACATTTTCCATTTCAGGCTCACTTTCAGGATGAAGAGATTCATCAGTGTCAGAAGCATTATCTCTATCAAACTGCCTCAATGTCATCTTGGCAATAACATCACCATTAGCCAACACAGACTTAGATAGCTGATACACATTGGTTGTGCATAAATCCACCTTCCCATTGGTAGTGGCCAGCTGGTCCTTCATCTCCTGCTGAAACTTTCCAATGTCATTCATCCTCTAACACATAAGAGTTAATGTCTCCAACATTTCATCCCACTGTGACTGAGCGTTCTCAACCGTCGTCGCCATCTGGTCCAGAATGAACTAGGTTTGAGGCGACGGTATAGCAGGTCTGCGTGGAGCCGTTGTGACAAGCCTGAATCAACCCAACCAAATTGATGATGCAACAGGTTCAGCCAAGCCTCCCCTACAGCGTGCAATCACCAAGCAACTCGACTCCTGGAACTGGGATGCGGTCATGGAATTTTACGACAGAGACACTGCTTTGCAACCCAAACCACACGCAGTTCCTCGCCAACACCACCACACAGCAGATCTACTTGCAGCTTACGGAATTTTACACGCAGACAGAGCTACGCAACCCTGGGCTACAGATCGATGCTGGCAAAAGTAAATTCGAGCGAGCAGGAAGGAATAGCTCACAATGGTTCCACCTCCGAACCCTAGGTTGTTGTTGCAGACCCCCCCAGTCGGTGTAGAGACGTCGTCGACGGCGCTGGTTGAGGTGGACGCCCCGCCGGTAGATGTCGCCCGCTGCTCGAATCCGCAACAATTCCCGCCCAAATTCACCGCGGAAGTCGATCCCCATGCTAATTTGGTGGTACTTGTGGCCGTGGTTCGAAGCGACGCCGAAATTTCCCGAAGAGGGACGGAGCAGGGCTCGCTAGTGCCGAAACACGTGCGAGTGCTCAGCCGCCATCGCCGGAAAATGCCGCCGAAAATGATGCTCGAACCGAGAGGGTGGGTGGGACAAGGGAGCCGAGGATAGATAGGAGCTGATACCACTGTTATGACCCTTTGCCACTGTTGGTAATTCTTAGCGTAAGCAGATAAATCCGCAAGCGCACGGAGTACCGTTGTAGCTTTCACCCGGAAGTATTCGGGTATCGTATTTTCCACAGGGAACGGAAGTGTACTAGAGAGAAACAAGGTCGTCCAGGAGAAGCAGGTAGAAGGATGTTTTTGTAGGACGAGAGGGTTTTCTAGGCTCAACCCAAGGTCACTAGATAACTAAAGTCTCGGCTCACAATACTCACTCACTTCGGAGCAGCGGTACCTTTCCAGTTCTCGAAAAGACTGGGAAGAAGTAACCGGGGGAAGGCCGCCAAAGCTCTACGAGAACACCAACCCGAACGTGGTGGAATATAAAGGCCTATCGGAGTCACACCCCGGGGCTACCACAAACTATCCGTGGGGTTGGGCGCAAACTCGGGTAACTCCCTAGCCCGACACCACGTCTACGCTAGAGGCTACTACTCTAGTCCGAATTCCTAGCCGGACTAAAGCACTCGGCCGAGCGAGATCCCGCAAGCAAGCAAGTAAGCACTAGAACTTTAATTAAATAGATCACTAAGGAATTGCAAAGAAAAAAATATGCAGATATTACTCGCGAAGGAGTCGTCTCCGTAGAGGTACAAATTGGAGGAGAACCCGACAAGCCGGCTACGCCTCCGCTCTTCCCTCCTCTCTCTTCCTCTTTTCTAAATATATACAACTAGGCACTAGCATCTAGAGGGACACTACTATAAAGTATATGATGTGGGAGTGGAGCTCTTCTTGTGTAGAATGTGTGTCTTCCAATGGAGAAAAATGTCCCTATTTATACTAGAGAGGTGCCTTGGGAGAGTGGAGATGCTCCTCCCCATTTGGAAAGTGCCAAACCGACCTCACAACGTCGGTTCTAGGTACAATGAACCTGGACGCACCCCAGAACCGACCTTCACATGTTGTCGTGGGCCATCTGGAGGAGACTGGGCCGGTTTGGCCTCCTGGCTGGCGCAGTCGCGCCCCTGGCGCGAGCGCGCCAGGGGTAGCTCGGTTGAGGCCCAAATTTTACAGGCACATGGGCCTTGTCACAAGCTTTCCAACGCATATTCATTTGCCCAAATTGGGCTCCGTATGAGTGAGTTATGGCCTGTTTACTAAGACCTACTCATGCAGTCCAAGATAGAGTTGGTCCGGGTTTTGGGCTTTCTCCATTTTTTATCCGAATTGGTGTGCTTTTGTATTTAGCCCTGCCAAACAATGGAAACACCAAAACTCGTGGAAATGATTAGTTCGAAACCCTATTACTAAGTTTTGGTGACTATTTTCATAACAAGTTGGCGGTGAAAAGCATGCAATAAGGAGCGCCAACAAGTTCCCCCACACTTATTCTTTGCTCGTCCCGAGCAAAGGCTAGGATAAAAGTAAACATGAACATAGCAATTCAAGATATGAAACCGGCATAAAGGTTATTCCAAAACATACCTCATACCTGTGGGATATGTGGAGTGGCTAACAAATCTCCTTGAGCGGTTGAAAAGTGGAACAGATTTCGAAACATAGCCATCTCATCCCATTTTCATATCTTAGTGACTTGGAGTTTTTATGAGATTTTTTAAATAAAGCATAGTTCACAAGTACTCCTCAAATGGCACTCTCGAATCGCTCGTAGTGTATGGTAACCTCACCGAAGGCTTTGATGTTTTGCCTTTGTATCCTACCTCTAGTATTTTTGACTGGAGTAGATCGGGTAGGCATACAAGGAATGGCTTACTTACCGCTTGTGGATAGCCGAGTCAAAGTCCAAACCATGTTAAGGTAAATGCCATACACTAGGTTGAGATGTGCAAGTGTGTGGGATGGATGAAGAATGATTCCTAATTTTTGTGGTATTTTTGGGTCTCCATGCATCATGACTAACTCCCTTTTATTGGTGGATGAAAAGATGAAGAAATATGGGCTATCAAAGAGTAACTGAAATTGTGTTTTTTTTTCTCTTTCTCTCTTTTTTTTCACTTTTTTTTGTCTCTCTTTTTTTTTTCTCTCTTTTTTTTTTCTTTTTTTTTTTGTTTAAACGGGGATTTAAGATTTCCCTTTTGTCTACTAGATTAGAATATCTAAAACTTATTTCTCCTTTTTTTATTTTCTTTCTCTCTTTTTTTTTCAACTAAGAACATGGCCCATAACTTATTGCACGGAAAAGGATGAAGGAGAGAGAGATGTCGTGATGGAATGCATGGAGAATTTTTGGCAATCTAAAAGAGGGGCGCGATCCTCAGAGTAAGGGTTGGCACTTTTATTTGGTTGAATGATGCGCAATTCTTGGTGTAAGAATTGGCATTCTGGGCGAAGGGGGTGCATGTTGTGCGCGACTCTCAGTGTGAGAGTCGGCAATTATTTGGTGGGTGCAAGTGAATCTCAACCATATGTGTAAGACCCAAATCTAGGTTAGGTTCAAACCGTGACAAGGCCCAACAATCGGTAAGAAGCATACGACAAAAGGTTTTGTAAACTTGTTTGATAAGCATGTCGTATATGGCCTTGGTAGGTATTTTTGCCATTGAGGAGTATGTGAAACTATGATTTTGGTATTTTTCAAAAGAACATTCTCCAAGTACTTTGATAGAAAAGGTGAGATAGCCATGCCAAAACCATATCTCACTTCTCAACAACTTAGTCAAAATATTTTTCCTAGATATTTTTCCCATAAGCATGAAGGATATGTAAGGTCTAACAATTATGCACGATCCATACTCAAAAAGCTATAATCATAATTACTTTCAAAAATTAAATCTAAGTGTGGAAGATGCTTCGCAGAATGAACATGATTAAATCGGGAGCATGAAAATAAACAGTGAGAGGAAAGTGATCAAACCGAGTTGTGTGCGGGTTCCTCCACCGATTCGTGATGTGCTTTGGTACGGTGCTCCCTTCTTCTTCTTCTTCTTTTTTTATATATATCATAAGCATATATTTTTTTCATCTTTTTTTAACTCCTTTTTCTTTTCTTTTCTTTTCTTTTCTTTTCTTTTCTTCTTTTTTTTTACCAAGGCAAAGCTAACATTATCCATCATCAAAATTTTTTCGGATGCCTCTTGGTGTGAGTGGGACTCAAGATTATCACCATCCTCCCCCACACTTGGACTTTTGTGTAAAAGTCAAAGTGTGTGTTGGGTTAGAGTCTCCTTGTGAGTGTGTTCCACCTCTCAAGAGCATCTTGATTGTGGTTGATGTCGCTCCATGTTCTCAAGTGTCGTATGACCTGAAATGGTTAGTGACAAGGATACCCGAAGGTGCACACTAACCTGACAACATGACCTTGCTTTTATTTGAAAAGAAAAGATTTTTTTTATGATAACAAGACAAAATATATTTTTTTTCAAGATGATCCGGGGTATCTCCCGGCAGTGCTTGTTTAAGGACAAAGCTCGTCCGTGGGAAACCTTTTAGAAACTAGTCCAATGTTGGTGATGTGGTTTGCCCTCCATCACCAACCTTTGTGGGCAGATCTGTAAAAACTCATGCCAAAACATTTCGAGACTTGCAAAACTTATGATAGACAAAAGCATCTACAACAACCTTCTTAAAAATTTTATGAACAAGGAGTAAGAAGGGGTTGTAGATCCCGCAAGTCATAGCAGTTATAAATCTGATCCGGAGATTTTTCATATGAGCATGGAATGAATGGGACAGTTAGGATATAACTTCCATGCTCATCGATAAAATCTTCTTTTAGAGGGAGCACTTTCTTCTCCATGATAGTTCAAGTCCTTCACAGATTTGGATAACTCATGGATATATCGAGAGATTGACATAAGCTCTCCCTCGAGATCGAATATATGAGACATTAGGTGTGGGCATAGAGGGAGAGTGCATAGAATTATCTTCTATGTGACTTGATCCTCCCTCTATGTGAGGTTGATGTCTCATATAGGAATTTGAGGTATGAGATGATGTTGAAGTGGGAAACTCTATGGTATTCCCAAAATCGTCATCAAGAAAAAGGTCATCCTCAAATTCAAAGGGGCATACATCAGAATAGGATTCATTATCCTTGTGATGTGTCCCTTTATTGGGAGGTTCATCAGCAATTGGATTATGAGAGGGATTTGAAGGAATTTCAAATCCAATTGTTGGTGCCTCCTCTTATTGGTCGGGGCTTGACTCTATTGTATCTTCTGGAAGCTCATCATAAACACCAGTGTAGGGAGTGTTTTCAAGGATTTTCTCCAAAACGACTTTTCCCTCACTAATGGTCATATGTGTGAATGAGCCTCTAGAATATATATCAAGTTGGAGAGCAGCATCTTTGCTAAGACCAAGATGGAAGTGAAGTAGGAGGACTTGGTCAGGCAAGGAAAGGTCTGGGCTAGTATTAATAAGATTTGCGAACCTAGCCCAGGCTGCTCCTAGAGTCTCCTTCTCCTTTTGCCGAAAGGTGAGAATTTCTATTCGAAGGGCAGCAACTCTAGAAAGGGGGAAGAACGCAAGACAAAATTTGTCTCGAAGTTCATCCCACTTTCCATGAACACCTCCTACGGTATGAGCGTACCATTCTTTTGCTCTTCCCAAAAGGGAGAACGGAAATAGTTTCCATCTAATGGTTTCTTGTGTCATGCCAGAAAAAATTAGGCAAGAACACAAGTGCTCGAATTCCCAAAGGTGGGTATAAGGATTTTCGTCTAGTTGCCCAGAGAAGGGTTGCTCCCGAACCATGGCTATGAAAGCGGGGCGAATCTCATAGCCATTTGTAAGAATAGGATGGGATGATGGTGGAGGTTCCAATGAATTGCCCTTTGGAACCAAAAAGTTTTTTATAGGAGTGGAATCCATGTGGTAGTGATGGTAATGGTGGTGGTAGGTTGCATATAATTTTTTGGTCAAAATAAAATAAAAAGGATACACGGACGACTTGGTTCAAATCTAGAACAGCTACCGTTCCCCGGCAACGGCGCCAGAAAGCTTGTTGGTAATTCTTAGCGTAAGCAGATAAATCCGCAAGCGCACGGAGTACCGTTGTAGCTTTCACCCGGAAGTATTCAGGGTATCGTATTTTCCACAGGGAACGGAAGTGTACTAGAGAGAAACAAGGTCGTCCAGGAGAAGCAGGTAGAAGGATGTTTTTGTAGGACGAGAGGGTTTTCTAGGCTCAACCCAAGGTCACTAGATAACTAAAGTCTCGGCTCACAATACTCACTCACTTCGGAGCAGCGGTACCTTTCCAGTTCTTGAAAAGACTGGGAAGAAGTAACCGGGGGAAGGCCGCCAAAGCTCTACGAGAACACCAACCCGAACGTAGTGGAATACAAAGGCCTGATCGGAGCTGTCACCCCCGGGCTACCACAAACTATCCGTGGGGTTGGGCGCAAACTCAGGTAACTCCCTAGCCCAGACACCACGTCTACGCTAGAGGCTACTACTCTAGTCCGAATTCCTAGCTAGACTAAAGCACTCGGTCGAGCGGAGATCCCGCAAGCAAGCAAGTAAGCACTAGAACTTTAATTAAATAGATCACTAAGGAATTGCAAAGAAAAAAAATATGCAGATATTACTCGCGAAGGAGTCGTCTCCGTAGAGGTACAAACTGGAGGAGAACCCGACAAGCCGGCTACGCCTCCGCTCTTCCCTCCTCTCTCTTCCTCTTTTCTAAATATATACAACTAGGCACTAGCACCTAGAGGGACACTACTACAAAGTACATGATGTGGGAGTGGAGCTCTTCTTGTGTAGAATGTGTGTCTTCCAATGGAGAAAAATGTCCCTATTTATACTAGAGAGGTGCCTTGGGAGAGTGGAGATGCTCCTCCCCATTTGGAAAGTGCCAAACCGACCTCACAACGTCGGTTCTAGGTACAATGAACCTGGACGCACCCCAGAACCGACCTTCACACGTTGTCGTGGGCCATCTGGAGGAGACCGGGCCGGTTTGGCCTCCCCGGGTCATGCGGCGCGCCCTGGCGCGAGCGCGCCAGGGGGAGCTCGGCTGAGGTCCAAATTTTACAAGCACATGGGCCTTGTCACAAGCTTTCCAACGCATATTCGTTTGCCCAAATTGGACTCCGTATGAGTGAGTTATGGCCTGTTTACTGAGACCTACTCATGCAGTCCATGATAGAGTTGGTCCGGGTTTTGGGCTTTCTCCATTTTTTATCCGAATTGGTGTGCTTTTGTATTTAGTCCTGCCAAACAATGGAAACACCAAAACTCGTGGAAATGATTAGTTCAAAACCCTATTACTAAGTTTTGGTGACTATTTTCATAACAAGTTGGCGGTGAAAAGCATGCAATAAGGAGCGCCAACAGCCACCAGCGAGATGCCGAGACGTGAGAAGTAGCGAGTGGATCGCCGCCGACGAGCAGAGGACACCTCTGTCGCTTGCGTGTTCGATTTCTCAAATGAATAAAGTTGTCTGTTACAAGCAAGGGCAATGGCCTATATGCTCATCCCCGACACCGGCACGATGGCCCACTAGTCATTGACTCAAAGTTCATGACGAAAGAGACGATACACACGGCGTTTACACGAATACGCCAACGACTTCATAATCCACCTTCTCTCACTCTTGGGCCGTAGACAGACGGGCTTCATCTTCAGTGGGCTGGGCCGTAACACTCCACCTCCCGTATCTATATGCGCCGCCGTCTGTGTGACTGACCTTTTGTTTTGTCTTGTTTTGCGGCGGAGCAGAAGCCGAGGATGCGGTCGTGGCTCCCTCGCCTCCCAGGAGGTCCCGTCGGCTTGCGCAACTCCCGGAGGTCAACTACGCGGAGGTATCTATCTATTTTCTTTTGCCTGCTCAGTTTTCCTCTTGGGCTCAAATAAATGCACATATTTCGCTATTATTTTAGTTATTTCCTGATGTGTTTGTGTGGATGCTGAGTGCTGAACATGGTCACCTTTCTTATTTCGGGCTCAAGGCTTCCCATTTCTTTCCATCGGAAACAGAGCAACATTTTGTATATTCCTCTGCTCTTAAATCGAAGCATTTTTTTTGACAAAGAAACATAAGCTTTATTCAACAGCATAACGCTGTGCAGCGAGTACATGGTTCAGATATAACATTTGCAATAAGCCCCATGTTTGGACATTGAGCCTCATGGGTCATATTTGTACATGAGATGTAGCTAGCTGGAGGGGCATTATGAATATTACTGAGACCTTTCCTAGCAAGTTGATGTGCTGTTGCATTGCTGCTCCTACTAATCTTTACAATTTTAGCACCAGCTGCTCTGGAATGATTTATGAAGCCCTGGGTGAACACCTTGATTCTCCAATCTGGTGGTTCTTTATGCATAGGACTTTTCAAGTATGTCGCCAATATTTGACTGTCCGTGAAGAAGCAAACATTCTTGAGATTCAAAGCATTGCAGAGGTTGGCCGCTGTGGATAGCGCCATCGCTTCAGCCATTAAGACCGAAGTACATTTTTGCACCTGTATGCTAATGTGCAGGTTTAGCGAAGAGACTGGATCAGTTAGGTGTATGCCAAGACCTGCAGGTTTTGGAGTGGTGAAGTCGTTGTCTGGAGAAATGGAGGCGTCAGTGAAGCATAAGGGACCAGTATGGTCTGATCGATCATCCTGCAAGCATGTGCTAAGGCCCGGTTGGGCGGGAGTAGATTTGCTTTGATCTTCTGGCTCCTGTACCGAAGCAAGCTGCATGACACCTAAATGTGCCTTGACAGCAAAATGTACCTGTGAAACAGACCATTTGTGTTTACGGAATCGAAGCTCGTTCCGAGCTTTCCAAATAAACCATAAAGTCAGAAGAATTTTATTGAATAAATTGTCATCAGTGCATTCCAGCAGAAGTGTTTCCAGTGTTTGTTGAACACCATCCTGTTCTTGAGGCAAATTTGATGAGCGGATAGATGGATTGAAAGAAAACCAAACCGCTCTAGCAAAGTTGCAATGAAAGAAGAGATGAGAGTCATTCTCTATTTCAGCACAGTAGGGGCATTGGCCTCAATGTGAGTGGATAAATTCCCTGCCCTCTGCCTGTGGAAAGAGCTCTACGAACCAGGCGCCATATAAAAGTCTTTATATTGGGAGAGAGAGTTTTGTTTTTCCATACCTTTTTGAGTATGATCATTGAGCTGGTGGAAATACTCCTGGGTCCCTGTCAGGGTAGATGTACCTGCAAATCTTTGTTAAGAAATTTCAAGGCCTCTTTGGTGGAGCAGTCACCTTTGGCCGAGTGGATCCATATGATGGAATCTGTTTGATCAGAAGGAACCAGAGATAAATTATGGATTGCATTGGAGGCAGTGGAATCAAAGATTTGATTGATCAATTCAGTGTTCCATTGGATTGTGTCAGGTTTCCAAAGGTCAGAAATGGAGTCAGTGAGTTTGGGAATGGTGACTGGGTAGTTGAGATGATCATGGATCTCTTTCTAAATTGGGCTAATTGGATACCCACCACCGTAAAATTCACGTTTCTGAAATACATCATTGATATTCGCATAACTGGGCTGGCACCATTGCAATTTTGCAAGAGTTTGAAATACGCCACTATGTACGATTTCCATGACCAGTAGATTTGTATGGACCCTTTTGCCCTTATCTCCTATATCCAAGCAGTACGTTTATTCTCTGTACATGCACATATGAATAAATGAGATAATAGTGAATAAATGAGATAATATTTTACACCAAATTAACACATAGATAAAGGAAAAAACTGGATGTTTATGTTTGCAGCAGTAACAGCCCATGCACGCATGAATAAATGAGAGCATATTTTCACTAAATAAGTTCATATCCAAGCCATGAGTCCAGGCCAGGTCGTAGCATACATCTAGTTTAGGCATACACATCAGTACATGCCTAGTAAATTACAGAGCATTAAAATCGATGTGATACTCACAAGGCACATGGATGTACACAGGAACTACTTAAGTTATAGCATACGACGGCCATATGACTGAATTAGAACACTAAAAATAGGGTGATGCAAGAATAGTATATCTTATCGATTTGTTCAATAGGTATCGTGCAGATGCCATTTGCCAACAAATTGATACTAAAGAACGCCCATGCACGATATTCTTGTTGATCGTCCAAGATTAGCAGATGGCAACCGCATGTGCCTGCCCGTACATGCATGCGCAACACTTCGGAAGAAGATTCTTGTGCCTGCGCGTACGTAATCAGCGAGTATGGGTTCTGATTCAAAATAGCATACCTGGAGCCGTCACGCGTCGAGGGGGAGTAGGGGTCGCGGCTTATCCTTTCGCGTGGCGTCATGGGCAAAAGTGGCAATATGCAAATACAATGGCTCATGTACACCTGAATAATGGGCATAGTGGTGTATTTCAAAGATCTGTGAAATTGCAATGGTGTCAGCCTAGTTATGCGAATATCAATGGTGTATTCCAAAAACGTGAATTTTACAATGGTGTGTGTCCAATTAGCCCTTCTAAATTTGGCACCAAGGGGTTGACCAAGTACAAGAATTACCTTCTTGAATTTGAATGGTACAGTTGTCAATGAGGGTGTTTTTGATGTTCATGATAGAGGACCAGAAGGCAGATCTCACATGACTGCATTTGGCATTCCAGAAGCTGCTGAAAGGATTATATTTAGATTTAACAACCTGAGAAAGGAATTTATTTTTATCTGTGGCAATCTTCCAAGCTGAGTTGAGAAGAAGACTTCTGTTGACTTGTGAACAGATTTCTGATGCCCAGGCCACCTTCTTCTTTGGGTCTACAAATATCTTTCCAGGATCTAAATTGAAAACCTATGTGATTATTCTCTTCCTGAATGCCAGACCAACAGAATCTTCTTATAATGGTAGTTATTTTTGCAATGAACTTTTGGAGAAAAAAATAGTGGCCATATAATAAATGGGAATAGAGGAGAGAATTGAATTAATGTAGGTCAGCCTTCCAGCATGATTTAATTTTTGAGCTTTTAGTTTGGTTAGCTTTGCTTTGAACTTATTTATGATAAAATTGTAAGCTTTGTTTCTGTCACAATGATTAAAAATAAGAGGATGTCCCAGATAAATGGAATTTGCTTTCAGATCTTGGACTGGAAATATAGATCTTACCTCAGCCTTACCTTGGTCATCTACAATGGCACTGAAAGTGATTGATGATTTATCCAAATTTGGAGTCTGCCCTGATGCTTTACAGAATGACATGAGTATTGAATGTATTCTACTAGCTTCCTCTTTGTTAGCTTGGTCACAGACAATTAAGTCATCAGCAAAAAGAATAGAGTGAATAGAAGGACAGTTAGGACCCAGAGAAATACCTGCAATCTGATGGGAAGAGGAATATTTTTGCACGCATATTGATAATTCATTCACTGCAATGATGAAGAGATAAGGAGATAGGGGGTAGCTTTGCCTTATACCTCTTTGTGGACTGAATATAGGAGATGGTTCACCATTGATGAGGACTGACATGGTTGTAGAGGAAATACATTTATAAACCAGATCAATGAAGGAATGTTTGAAACCCTGTCTTTTCATGGCCGCAGTGATAAAATTCTACTCAATTCTATCAAAAGCTTTGGCAAGATCCACTTTGAGGAAAAAAAGCTTTTTGTTTCCAATTTTTAAGATAAAAACTATGAATGATTTCCCGAGCTAGAATTATGTTGGAATGAATGTGCCTTCCTTGAATAAAAGCTGACTGGGTAGGGTGAATAATGTGAGGTAAATGATGTTTGATCCTGTCAGCTAAGGATTTTGAAATGATTTTGTAGGAAACGTTACAAAGACTAATTGGTCTGTAATCTTTCGAGTGGAAGGGTTACTAACCTTAGGGATCAAAGTTATGTAAGTTTTATTTATTTTAGTGGGTAAAGATGTAGAAGTGTAAAAATTAGTTACCAGTTTGATGACATCTTGACCTGTCCACTCCCAAGATGACTTGTAGAAACCTGCACTTAGACCATCAGGTCCAGGGGCAGCATTGCTCCTCATGTTCTTAATTATGGTGTGTATCTCCTTCTCATCAGGTATTGAATTTGTGAAGGGATCCTCTCTGATTCTTTTGCTTAGCTCCACTTCTGTCTGCCAAAGATTTGGAGACCTGCTATCGATATCAGAAGCAAAAAGATTCTGAAAATAGTTGTTAGCGACCTCATGAAGTTGCTCCTGTGTGGTGGCATATGACCCATCAGACCTGGAAAAATGAGTTATGGTATTTCATCTAGAACGTTCATTATGCTCTGATGGAAAAATTTAGTGTTTCTATCACCTGCAATAGACCAGTTTTTCTTCTACCTTTGCCTGTGATAAGCTTCCTCCCCTGCAAGCAAATTTTCATGTTGGGCGATGAGATGTTTCGGAGATTAGGATTTTGTTCCCTAGGAGGCTTACCTTGAAGCTCTAGAAGCCTTTCCTCAATTTGATTGAGGATTTCAGAATTTTGGGTTTAGTTTTCTGCCTCCTGCAAAGATCTTTAGCAAGATATAAAATTTTAAGATGAAAGGGTCTCGATGAAGATTTATTCCAGCTTTCTTTGGTGACCTGCTCATAATCATTTGTCAACAACCACCAGTTCTCAAACCTGAAAGGTTTAGAAACTTTGCCTCGCGATGAGTTTAAGACAACAAGTATAGGGGCATGATCACTTCTAAACATGGGCAAATGATAAACTTGAGTATTAGGAAAATTTGCACACCAATCAGCATTCGTCAGAAAACGATCAAGATGCTCGTAAGTAGGAATCGAATTAAAGTTCTTATTGGACCAAGTGTAAGCAGGACCATGAAAACCCAAATCAAACAAACCACAGTCTTTAACTAAACAACAGAAGTTCGAAATAGTTCTACAATAAACTGGTTTAGGACCAAGCTTTTCAGTTACATGCATAATATTATTTAAGTCTCCCATACAGATAAAAGGTAAATTCTGGTTCAACTCGATGAAATGACGAACTTTCTTCCATATCCATCTGGTCTTGTTGCGATGAGGGTCACCATAGATGCAGACAAGGCCAAAGTTCTTGGAAGAAGGCTTGTGGACACAACTACTGAAAATGAAGAACGGACTGGACTCAACAACATCTACTTGAACATCATGTTTGGAAAGCAATCAAAGCCCACCGGAAAGACCATCAGCTGAAACAATGTGTGCACTGTCGAGATTGAACCTATTGACTAGTTGAGCTTTAGAAAATTTAGAGGTTCTGGTTTCCGAAAGAAAAATTACCTGGGAGTTCGTTGTTGACATAATCCGGGCTAGATGGCGCATTTTAGAACTGTCAAGACTCCCGCCCACTCCTTGACAGTTCCATGCCAGTAGATTCATGGCCCCCATGGCGCCTTGAGGGCTGGCGCCAAAGCCCCTAGAGAGATCGGGGTGATCCTCTGATAGAGCGCAAAATACTGCCGCGGCCGGTGGATGTTGAGAGTTCCGCAGCTGTTCGCCCAAGGAAGGCAAAGGGCGCCGACGTTGAGCAAGCGTGGGGGCAGAGAACAACAAGGCGACGCAGCAAATCGCCAAAGGCGGTTGAAGCAGGAAGCAGACGACGGGAGCAGGGAGGACGACGCAGGACACTGAAAACCAGAAAAATGCGGCAGCAAGAAGTAGCACCAGGACTGGGTAGCAACTGGGAAGAAAACGAGTTCGGCAAAGACACAAGCACAGAAGAGGGAGAAGCACAGGCCAATCAAAACAAGGAGAGCAAGATATGCACAAAAGCAACCAGAATTCATGAACAAGCACCACACGGTGCAATGCTGTTTGCAAGCTCGGCGTTGTGCCGCTAGCAAGCAACCCTTGCTGCAAAGCACGACGGACAGGGCATACACACAGGAAGCATACGGACAGGGCACACACACGAAGCACACGATGATGAGGTACTATTTTGCTGCAAGGCTGGACGACGCGAACGAAGGAAACAGAATAAAACAGGCAAGGGACAAGGAGATTATCTTCACAGATGGTGAAAAGAGATGGATTTGGTGATGGAAACAAACAAGACAAAATCAAAGAAGGATTTGGAGGAGAGAGCAGAAGGGAAGAACCAGCAGATTGCCCGCAATCTTAATCGAATCTTCAGCAGATTGTGAGCCTGTGACCGGACAAGCCGCCGGCAGCCGTACAGAACAGAGCCGTGGAGGGAGCGAGTGAAGGACGGCGAAGGGGGCGAGAGGGTGGACAGCAGAGCAGCAGAGGAGAGCTCGAGCACAACAACGGCAGCAGCAGGGACAGAAGCCAAGGATGGAAGACAAAGCGGAGATGATTCCGGTGAGGAAGCAGCTGCCGAATCCTCTAAGAAATAAAACCCGACGAAACACGAGCGAGAGATGAACTCAGACAAAAAGGATTGGATGAAACGATAGATCAGAGAAGCAGCTACTAAATACGGGAGATTGGAGGAGGAACTGGAATCAGATGAGGGAGATCCGAGAGGGGATGGAGGAGTTCAGCTACAGGAGCACAGGTGCCGGCATACCGCCCACAAGGTTCTCGAACATGCAAAGAGAAACCGTGTAGAACTTGATCGATTCATGTGATGTTGTGTTCCAGGATAAGGTAAGCCGTCGTCGTCGTGGCTGATAGCTCACGAGTAGGCAGGCGCTCCGTCGTTCGTGTGTGTTTGTTTAAGAGAAGAGGCGAGTGAGTTAAATCGAAGCATTGTGGTCATGTGGTGCGTACCAACCCATCTAGTGTAAGCACAATCTGTTCACTGTACCAAGCCATGTGGTTCTGGTAAACGCGACTGAAATTATGAAGATTTGTATGGCGCAATAGATTTTTTTAACAAAATCGTTTTACAAATGTCTCTTCTTATAATCATCCCGTAGTTTTAACATGGCAAACTAAAGTACACGTGCCATCGTGCCATTTTGCCTACCATCCATGTCATGATCAATCGGAATCCATTCGTTTATACTAACTGACAAGTTAGTTATATTTGTCAACAGATAACACTACATGACCAACCCATGAAATGTAAGCACAAACTGTTCATTGTAACTGTTGTTTCTATTTTTTTTTTTTTTTTTTTTTTTTTTGAAGATTTGTGTGGCACAACAGATTGTGTTTTCTTACAAAATCGTTTCAAAAGGCTTTTGTTTACAAAGGTTTCTTCTGATATTGATCCTGTAATGTAACATGGCGGAGCCCGAAATTGTCCATAGGAGGGGCCGACCAAAAAGATTCAACATGTAAACAAAACTGGTTATGTTCCTCGTGATGACCATCTAGCTTAATTCATTAACTTGACACAGGTGCTCGCATTTTCTTATATATATGCTAGGATCAAAAGGCATTATTTTTCCTGTGGTAGCCATAACTTAACGGCAAGACGTAGGGAGATATCGTAAACCTCGAGATCTATGTCTCAGTCTTTCTAAGGTGCTTCATAATGTTTAGTTCTATTTTGTATGCTTTTATTATCTAGAGATTATTATTAGGTATATATATATAACAGGAATTTTATTATATTGTCTCTTTAATGTATATAAAAATCATACATTTATACTAGTTAGAAAATATCATTGGGGGTGGGGTGGGGTGGGGTTTGGGTGCCTCCACCACTGGTTACATCGTGCCATTTTGCCTAGCACCCATGTCATGAACTCATGATCAATTTGAACCATTTGTTTTTACTAACAAAAGTTGTATTTGCCAACAGACAGAACCACACAGTGCAGATAGAATGACAAGGTATGTGGATATCTGCTTGCAGCCTAGTATGACCATAGGAGCTATAAACATATGTTCTGCTCCTATTAAGTAACAATACCTTTTCTTCCATATGTCTCCTAGAAAACCAGCTGACCTCATCTACTTGGCAAGACACGGAACAATTTCCATGAAAGCTAGGTTGGAGGCAACAAGAAAGGCCGAGGAGCTAGAATCACAACTTGATCCAGAAATCCCATCCTTTGTGAAGGCAATGTTGCATTCACATGTGGTTCGAGGTTTTTGGCTGGTGAGTACTCAGCTCTATACCGTTTGCTCTCCCTAGCAACTTCGTATCTCATGTCATGTACTGATTTTTCTGTATATATGATCGAAAGGGTCTCCCAAGCCATTTCTGTGACAGTTACATGCCGAAGCAAGACGCCATTATCACCTTGCTGGATGAGAAGGACGAAGAATTTGACACCAACTACCTTGCCTACAAGAAGGGGCTAAGTGGCGGATGCTGGGCTGGCTTTGCACTATGCCATGGGATTCAGGATGGAGATGCAGCTGTTTTTCAGTTGATTAAGCCCACGACCTTCAAGGTACTATATGCTTTCAGTCCAATACTGAATAACGTGTAGCTCAAAACATGTTATTTTTTTCGTTTATAATGTTCAGTGCTCATTTACCAATGAATTCGTCTCCCAGGTGTATATCACCCGAGCAGCGTCTGATGATGGCAGTGAGGCAGATGAGTGACTGAATCACGCGACAGCCGTACTAAGTACTAACTTAGCAATTTAGCAGGAGGTGGAAAGTGGGATTTTGGGTATTTTTAGGCTTTATCTATCAGAATTGCCCTAGTATGTATTTTATTTGTATGTCTGCTGTTATTCGGTGCTACTAGTGAGACTCCTAATTTGCAGAAGTCATAACTTGCAAAATGCATTATGAGCTATTTTCTGGTCACTGCATGTTGCTGTCCTACCTCCAGTTTCAGAAAATGCATGGCTTGTGACTTAGGAACTATTCTTTTTCTTTCACCTAATACTTATCCCTAAATTGACGCTTCCTGATGCAACATGCCAACATGTACAACAAAACACTAAGAATAGGAAAGAGACTGCACAAAGGCGTGCTAGATATGAAATCAATCTTGAGCTCTCATACATCAGACATCAATGTCATCCTAGAACTTTTGAAGCCTTCAGTCCTCTCCCTTCATCATTGAACTGTGTGTGTGCATGGGTGCAGCATCATGTTGAGGATTAGCATCATGGTATTTCCTCCTTGCCAGCCTCACTCAAATTTGTTCCCCTCAGTTCTGAAAGTTATTCATGCATAACATAGAGTCACAGTTTATGACAAAACAAAGAACCTAATAAAGAGATTCACATTCTTTACACCTCAAATCAAGTCCAGTTTTGTTTTTCAGACCATCTGGTATCTTGCCCGTGAGATTGTTGTAGTTCAGGTATCTGCCATTTTTTTTTTTTTTTTTTTTTTGAGAAAATGCATCGGGCAAAGAATGTGTGGAGATATTATTTGAGATACATTATAAAAATGAGATATCGAGTACTAACAGCTACTTAAGATTGACTAGTTTTTCAATTGATGGTTTGATCGTTCCACTGAACTGATTGCTATCAAGGCGCCTTTTCAAATGATGAAAAGCTAGCATGGTAATTGCAGAATGAATGTTCAAAACAAATCAAGTATGCTTGAGCTTACACTGCAGTCAAGGTGTGCATGCTGCTCAAGTCAGGTATGGGGCCTGAGAGATTGTTACCACTGAGATAGCTGTAGTCACAATTTACTAGGCATTATTAGAAGGACCGTCGATCCAGTCTGCTCATACCAATGAGAGATTAGTTTTGTGTCTATCTTACATGGTTTTCATCCCTGTCAAATTTGCAATGCTGTCGGGAAGCGATCCTGAAAGACCACGATTTTTTAGATTCCTGTATTGCAGAAAATCGGTCATATTAACACAACAATGATCAACATTTTTCTAGCCTTTTGTTTTTACTGGACTGTAATGGCGTTCTTCCTTCAGCACAAGACGTAGAG